>KZ110547.1:1094-41718 GCA_002116395.1 Ramularia endophylla | reverse complement strand
TCGAGGGTATTCTTATCCTCTACTATCTTACTAACTAGCGTAGTAATAGGTATTATAGGTCTAGTATTACTAGTTAGTATCGGCGTAGTTACGCTAGCTACTAGACGAGCACGACGCTCGCGTAATTCTTAAATAGCGGTTAAACGCTATATCTTAGCTATTAATAATACTTTAAGACTATCGTCCCCTCCTACGCCTATAGGTAGTAGTACTAGTAGTCCGGCATTACCGGGTACGTTCGATAGGCCTATATTTACGCTTATATTCGTTACTTAATATTAGAGTCCGCCGTTATTTAGGTAGCCTTCGTAAAGCGGATTAGGATCTTCTTCTTCTTCGTCTTCTTCTTATTCTTATCCGTATTCGTCGAGTTCGTTATCTATATCTATAGCCTCGTCTTTAGGTAGATTAATACGGGGGCGTCCTCGTTTAGCTATACCTAACCGAGGTTAAACGTAGTCCCTATACGTAGCCTAAGCCTATACTAATCTATCTATATAGGATATACTTAAAGCGGATAATAGTATGTCTATAGAGGTATATAGAATTAAACTACTATAGTTAATACGCTATATACTATAGAGGTAGATAAAGCTAAAGTACGGAGTTATCCGAACTTCCTCGGGTATCTACCTCGCTTATATATAGACCCCCCTATAGATATAGAGCTAAGTTAAGCTAGCTCTAAGAAATAAGACAACGCCCTTAGTATATAGACCTTCTCCTATAGCCTAGCGGTACTTACTACGAAACTATCTAGGTAGTTTACCTCGTATAATTAACTATATCCTATAGTTTAGCGCCTTAATTAGCTCGGAAGAACTATTAATAAATAGGACGACGAAGAACTACTAGATTATCGATACCGCCGACATCGATAAGGCGGTAGTAAGTAACCTTACGATAGGTCGTATTATCCTATATCTATCCGTAGTTTACTCGCTAATTAGATAAGTACTAAAAGGTCTACCTTTAGCGCGTACCTAGCGCCGTATTTACGATCTCTCCTACCCTCGTAATCGCCCTACTAAATCGGTTAACGATACTATTCTACGAGTCTATAGAGGTATCGTATACGATTCCTTCGAAGATGTTATCGATATAGTTTTATAGCTTCTAGGCTATATTATTATTAAAACGGATATTAAGGATATATTCCGTAATATCCCCGTCGCGATTAAATAGCGCCGTCTACTCGCTTTCTAATAGGTAGGATAGGTATATTAAGAGTACTACCTACTATTTAGACTACGTATAGCGCCTATATTACTTAACCTTTTCGTAGAGGCGCTTTACTAGCTACTCGAGTAATAGCTATATATACTACTAAAGTACTACCTAGATGATTTTATCTTCGTCGTCTTATCTACGATAGTAGAATCTATTTACTCGGCGTAGATACGCTTAACGTAAGAGCTTAGAATACTATTTAATAAAAAGAAGGATATTAAAGGTATAGAGGTAGAAGTACTAGGTATCCTTATTAATATAGTAATATTAATCGCCTTATTATTACCTAAGAAATAAGAACGGGCCCTCGCGGATATTATAATACTACTCGATAGAGGCTCTATAACATTAGAAGAACTCGAATAGCTTATAGGCCGCCTATTATAGGTAGCGCGAGTAGTAGACGTCGGGAAGGCGTTCCTTATTAATACCTTCCGCTTCTAAGTAATAGCGCTATTTAATAGCCGCCGCCGCCTCCCTCTTAGCGTACGCGACGACCTCGAATAGTAGGTTTACGCTCTACGCTACTCTAATAGCGTCCAGATATTACGCGAGCCTACGCTACGCTAGATATATCTTTTTACGGACGCCTCTAATATCGGTATGTCCGCGTTTTAGTACGAAGATAATACGGATAATAGTAACTAGAGGGACAATACCTACTATATCCGGCTAGATTATTTCTTCGTAATAGCGCGTTCTAATACCGACTATATTAACGTCGCGGAAATAATAGTAGTCTAGCTCGCGTTTAAGTAATAGAATATAAACGACTAGACTAACTATAGAGTTATAGCCTATAGCGATAATACCGTAGTTTATAGTAGCCTATCGCGTTAACGTATTAACGGTAATACGAACTACCCTCTCCGAGACTTACTCCTATAATATATATAGACGAATATACGTATCTAAGCGTCCTAGTTGTCGTCGGAGGATAACGCCCTTATAGATACGCTCTTACGTTTTAATCGCGCGACGGTCGCTAACTTATACCCTTACTAGTAGATAACCTACTCCTTACTAACCTAAATGTCGACGCTAATAAACCTCCGTCCGAATAGTTAAAGCGCGTATAGGCTCCGATAATTAGGTACGCCCGCCTACTCTAGTACGCGCTTAAGCTAATAACGCGAGTATCGTACGTATTAGGCGTTCGCTAGTAGGAACTATTTACTAGGCTCTATACGCTTTACGGTTACGGTAGTTAGTATAGTATAGTTTAGGGCTCGGACTAAGCGTAGTAGCCCTAGGTATTACTTCTAACTAATCGTTTAGTATACGGAAGTACGGAGTACTTAGAGCTACTATAGCTAGGCCTAAAGCTACGTTTTATACGTATAAACTATATACTAGCTACTTAAGGGATAGTAGGTAGGAAAAAGACGCTATACTAACAACCGCGTAAAGGGCGTATTAAATAAAGAGTAGAGAGTTGATTACTCTTAGGGATTTAGAGAAACGCCCTCCTACGTATAGACCCTCTTATCTACGGTTAAGAACCGTACCCTCCGAGTATATAGCTCGTATACTAATATATCGTCGACTATACGCTTTATCCTAGTACGATGTTTAAGATAGTAATTAAGGGCGAATCTATATAGGTAAACTTAGCCGCCGTACGTTCTTACTATATCGATAAAGGACTCTCGGATAAGTAGCTCTTAGTTTTCGATAGCGACTATACTAAGTAGCTTATTAAAGGCGCTAAATCGATTAACGCTACCCCTAAGATACTACGACTACCTATCTCCGTCGAGATATTAGAGGTAATACTAGTATAACTACGGTCGTAGTAAGACTTTAATAATAACGCGGCTATAACTCTCGCTTTCGGCGGCTTCCTATAGCTTAGTAAAATTACGTTCTAAGATAAAGCGTAGCCGTAGAATATAGAGTAGGCTATAAACAATACTACGCGATCGGACATCGTATTCGCTATAGACTACTCCTTCCTTACCCTCCGCCTTAAACGGTTAAAGACGGACTATAATTATAGCGGCGTTAATATAGTAGCTTCTCTTAACTCTACTATCTCGAGGTCGCGTTTCTCTTAGAGCTACGCTTCTAGATTAGAATTATAGAAGTCGTCTATTATTATACGCTTTCGTCGTTTATTTAAGTAGTTAGTAGGTAACTCTTCTTCTTCTTCGTAGCCTAGTAGAGGCGTTAGATAGAGAGGATTATAGCTAGACTAGCCTAATAATTAGTCCTAACCTTAGCGTCCTCTACTATTAAGATATTTATAGATTAGCTATCTAGTTTTAATAAAGATTAAATAAGAAAGAAGGTTTACTAGTTAAACCTATTTAAGTAAAGGTATATAGAAATACTAAGCCGTACTAATATATACCTTAAAGCCGTTCTAAGAAATTAATTAAACTTTAATAATAGCGGTAGATAGTAAGCGTTACTTCCCCCTTAAGTAAGATTAGAAGAATAAATCTTTCTATAGGCGATAGTAGTATAAAAGATACATAGATAGTTAGCGTTATTTCTATCCTTAAAATAATTAGAGTAGCGACGATATAGATATAGCTACTATGCCTACGAAGATACTAGCCGTTCCTAAGTAACTAGTAAGCGATAATATAGCGAACGGCCGCTTCGCCGGCCTAGCGATATAATATACTCCTAGTAAGCGATAATATAAGCGATAATAAGAGCCCTACGGCGGTAATAATACGTCTACCTTAAGTAGAACTAGAGTAGCCGGTACGACGGTATAAGTATTATACCGTTACGCTAGTAGACCTTTTACCGGTTTTTATACTACTCCCTTCTAGTCTAGTAGTAACTATCTCTAATACTATCGTATATTACGCGTATCCGTTAGGTAATAGGATGATTATAATAAAGTAGCGATTATATCTACTATTATTATCGGGATAGCGTAGACTATATTACCTTTCTAGAGTAGATTACGTTGATTAGGTATTAGGTAGCGCTACTCTACTACGTAAGAACTATAAGGACCTACTAGAGATAACCTATATTACCTACGCCGTCTAGGGCCGCGCTACTACCGCCGCCGGAGCCGTAGACGCCTAGACCGACCTCCGCTAAGTCCTAAAGGCGAGGAGGGTCTACTATATATTAAGAACTCTATTACGTAACGACTATAGCCTATAATACGGCGACCCCGAGACACCCTTCTATGAAACGAGCCTACTCCGCTAGTAGCTATACCCTAAGACCGCGATATACCGGCTTCGCGACGAGGCTATAGTACTATCGTACGACGCGCGTATTTATAAGATAATAGAGTAGACACTAGATACCTTTAAAGAGCTCTACCGAGTAATAACTATAGCCTTTATAATACGATACTAGGCTACATTACTACGAACTATATCTACTACGCTCTATAATACGACGTACCTACGCCGCTCCGCTATACGATGTAGCCCTTATCGCGACTCGGGTACGCTAATAAGCCTACTCGGCTACTCCGCTAGTAGTAGTACGACCTTGCGCCGCCCGTATACGCTACCTTTACCTTACTAGTAATAGACGTACCTCCGAGAAGCGACGGAAGACATTAAAGTAGTTCTCTAACCTTCGCTCCGGGTCTCGGCTAATATAATCAAGGCTTAGTAAATACGTAAATACCTCTCTAGCTTCTTAGACTAGCATAAATAATAGAAGCTAGACATCTACCGAGGTATACTAAGTTCTAGTTAAAGTAATAGATGTCTCGTTTAAGCGTACTAAGATAATTAAGAGCCTTAAAGATAAACGCGACGAATAATCTAAAAAGTATAGGACTTTGCTTATACCTCCTAGAGTAGCATCTTAGTCTTTACTTAAGGTAGAGGCAGACTATAAGGTTGCCGAGCTATAATTTAAGATCGATACTACTTACGTTGTTTCCGAGGAGGACACCTAGACTCGGATTCGTATAGCTTATAAAGATGTTCGCTAATACCTAGGGAGGCCTCTACTAAAGCTATAGAAAAGCTCTAAGCCGAATAGGAGCTAAAACTATAAGCTAAAAAGGTATTATCGAAGTTAATATATAGATATTATCGAAGTTAATATATAGATACTACTAAGACTACTACTAATCCCTCTTTAATAGGATCTTACTACTCGCGGCTTAGAGTATAGCGCTACTCTACTTAATAATAGTACGAATACATCTAACTTTAAAATACCCGAATTGTTAAGCTCGAAGGCTATATTAGTCAATTATAGTAGCATTAATCCTTTACTACCGTAGTACGATTAGATAACAACGTTATAGAGAACATCGAGATTATAAAGCTTACGAAAAAGCTTAAGGTCGTATAGAAGGAATATGTCGGGTTCTATAGCTCTACTATTACGTACTCTAAAGTAGTAGTATAGAATGCTTCCGATAAAGCCTATATCTCTTCTAGGAAATACGAAGCCGCGAAGCCGTTACTTCGTTAAATAGAGCTTACGAGTTAATAGAATACGAACTATTATAAGGAGCTTACCTCTAAGATACGCTACCTCCTAGACATTTAACTACCGAACCTTTAGGCTTAGCTTAATAACACTAAGAGGACTCTATACCGTACGGAAAGTATAAAGCTAGAAGTTGATTAGAATTTCCGTAACTCCTATATAGCAAATCTAGACCTAGAAGGCAAACTCTAGTATTAGAAACTAAAGCTTTCTTCTTCGTAGTATAAGCTTAGACTTAAGTTAGTAGCCCTAGGTAATACTACTAAGAACTATAACGACCTTATAAACTAATTCAACATTTAAAGGGCGTAAATTAAGTTATAGGAAAGGGAGATTAAGTTCTCTAACGATAGTAAGCCTATTAGGTCGGCGAAGCTTCTTACGAAGTATCGTTAACGTATAATAGGGGTAGTCGCTTCGCTAATACTATTAGCCGGAATTAATACTCTATCGTAACTAAATCTTCTTTAGGTAATAGACCGACTCTAACTTTATATAATGTCTAGAGTTACGACTATTCGACTACGAAACTTAAACAATTATATATAATTTTTTCGATAGTACTATATTCGCTTCTAATTCGAGCTATAGCGTCGACGGATAACGTTCGTAAGCTAGAAACTATTAATACTAAGCTCTCTACGTACCTCTCTACTATTAGAGATAGTATCTAATAGGTATAGAGTTATCGTTCTATCTATTTAAACTTACTAATATATAATAGAATGTAAACTAAGCGTAGTAAGATGTCCTTAATTGCTATACCTAGAGGATTAATATAAATATAATAATAATCGTAGAGATTAACTCCTAGCTTATAAATACCGTAATAAAGTCCGAGCTCGTTAGTATAAATTCGAAGCTTACGGGAATTGTTATAGATCTCTATAACATTAACTCTATATATAGGATCTCGTCCGAAGAGGCTAGTTCATTTTTAGAGCTATTACATTTAAGACCGAGTTATATAGGACACTATCTTCCGTATAATCTATAGTTCCCTTTCTCCCCTTCCTACTTTAGCTCTCTTAAACGTTAAACACTAATCGTTCTCCCCTCCGTATCTCTCTTAATTACTATCGGACATAATTTACTATCTACCTCTTCTCTTTAATATACCTTATAACTCCCGTAATAGACTAATAAGCCGCCTTGTTACCCTAATTAAAACCGTATATGTCACGGTTAATAACGCCGGCGATGCTCTTAAAGTTTCTAAAAATAAACATAAAGTCCTTTGCCCTCGTTAGTGCTACATTCAGGCGGTTTACATGGCCGATGAACTTAAGTTAACGAGATACGACGAGGTAGACTAGCATGACGTTCTTCTCTTAGCCCTGAAACCCGTCGTATGTCGAGAGCTTGATGTCACGTAGTCCCGCAGCGGCAAGGCCCTGTTTCAGATAGTCGCGATCGTCTGTATACATCGAAATGATACCGATAGATGCCTATAGAACGTTAAAGGAGCGGACCATCTTCCTTGCGTAATTGACTAGCGCCGCGTAGCCGTTTTCGTTCTTACGAGAGCCTGTCAACGATCCTTTAGTGTCGTAGGAGTCGACGTTGACAAATATTTGGCGTCTATGCTCCTGTGTCGGTCGAGGAGCTCGGAGGATTGTTAATACAAAACGAGTGAGCGAGGCAATCTCTTGTGTAGGTCGGACGACTCGCCTAGATATCATCTTGCCCTCGTAGAAAATCTTGCTGGTCATCTCGACTAGGGACTTCTCACTGCGGTAATTTGTCCAAAGGACAACATGCGTCAGGTGGGGGTTGCGATGTATCAACCATAGTAGCGTAGACGTGGTGAGAAAAGTACCAAACGGGTTGTGCTTGGACGAATGGGACGGCACGAGAGGTCTAAGCTGGCGTGTGTCACCTCCCACGAGCAGCAACTAGAGATATTCGCATGACTTCATGAGAGCGATTAGGTCGGGCTCTGATGACTGTGACGCCTCGTCGAAGATTGCGACGTCTGGGTGAAAAGACAGGCCGTGGAGGCTTTTCATCATGGCGCTTGTGCTCCTAACAACCAGTATGTTGCTGACAATCGTCTCTTGCAGGCCTCGTACGACTTTGTGGAATGGTAATGCAGGCTTGGGGTTTGTCGTGGTTAATCACGAATCCACATGAGCTTGGAAGTCGGGTACGTTGACGGTGTCGGGGTTGTTCTCGACGAATCGCAAGATAGTGGCGGCCATGCTATACTTTCCGATCTGGTCCTCGGTAGCTTGTCCAAAGACAAGCTGCTTGATCTGCCGAATGGTGTATCGGGAGGAACGGAAACGGACGCATCGGTTGCGAAGACCCGCCAGCGATGGATCTGTCCCCAGGTGCTCAATCAGCTTGTCGAACAAGGCATCGACGCCTGTGTTGGATTGGCTGGAGATGACGGTCAAGCCGCCAAGGTAGGTGATTGCTGCTATGATCCATGCCAAGCATGTGCTCTTGCCACTGCCCGGGACACCCTCCAGGAACGTAACGTTGGCCTCCACACCTTTGATTACCGCTGTGAAAATGTTTGTCTGCTCTTGGTTGAGATGCTGGCAGATCTTCACCATCATCCTGACCGCGTCATCGTCTGAGAGGGTGTTCTTCTTCGAGAAGAAGTAGATGAGGTTGGGCGAGAAGACGACTTTCTTTTGGTCCAAAATAACATCATGGATCAGGAGGGGCCTGCACACTCGATCTGGCGTGTCCAGATGGGCTGAGACAGCCGCAGGATCGCGTTCGACATTATCCATCGACTCGTACGCTGCCCAACGCACAGCTGAGAGACGGATATCGGAAGTGATGTCCAAGAAGTCCCACCTAAGACTCGCATATGCGTTGCGGTTCGAGTCATTGATGTGCGTTATGGTGTCTGGTGGGGGCATGTCGGCATGTAGGCGAAAGTGGTATCCATCCTCTTCGTACTCCTCGACCTTGCCCTCAATTTCCACGTCACTACCTTGGGGCTTAAGGAAGACTTCATCCTCTTCATTCGGGATGATCGCGGTCTGACCTCGAGCGAATGGTATAAATGGTGCCATCTTGATGTCAATGGTGCAACGGTGAGGGACTTCGGTCCCGCGGAATCGGACGGGATAGATCATTGCCGGATTGTATTGCTCCTCTTGTCGCTTATGATTGTCGGCGCGGTCATACAAGATGGCCTTGGTGTGTAAGGTCTCGTATGCTCTCGCACTTGGAATGAGAGGGATTGGAGTTGCGTTCCTATCCAACTGAACAGGGAAGGCATCCACGAATTCGGTTGACGACGTATCTTGCAGCCAAGGAGGTGTGGGTAGGGGGAGACCCCCTTCGAAGATCTCATATCGGCCGACAACCCGATCAGTGTCGAACTCTGCGACCTCCTTTGCCAACCACCACTCATTGCTTGGGTTCCCAGAGGGAGATGTCTTCCTCAAGTCAACAACAGTGCTCCACTTTGTGGAATATCTCTTCTGCTGTTCCTTGGAGATATTGGGCTTGAATTGAAAAGATGAAGCCTTGCGAGCTATCTCCAAGGCTTGTGCTTCAAGACTGCCAACAGGAAAGCTCTGCGGTGTGATTCGAAGGCGGATGGGAGTCGCAAATGACTTCAATTCAACATCGATGGTGGCAATCTGGTCGGCGGTCGCGAAGCTGACTTTGGCGAGATCCAGATCAAATAGCAATTGTTCCTCAATGTGGTTTTCGCTGAACTCTCGCGCGTTGAGTCCGTTTTTTGTCTTTGGGTTCGTACTCTGAGTCCCAACCTTGCGATACTTTGTTTGCGCCTTCTCCTAGTCCTTGCCAGTGAAATGGTTCTTGCAAATTGACAAGGTGATCATTGGCAGCATGGTTGAGGTTGAGAGAAGGAGGCGGATGCTGCCCGATGGGTTGTGGTCTCCAAAGTTGTGTGTGACTGTTTGGAAGTCTCCGATGTCGGAGTGCTCCTGCGCAGCGTGACGAGAAGTGTTTTCATTGACTCTCGCTTTCGGTGTGCACCAGTTTCTCAATGGAAATGCTGGAGTATCATCCGACCGGCGATACTGCTCGAGATCGGGTACCAGCGCATCCCACGAGCGAGACGTATAGGAATTAGCCATCCCACGCTGGTTGTAATCGAACTGAGTGTCCATGATGTCCCAGCGGCGGGCATGGTTGAACACAAGACCTTCACTGAATGTGGCAATCTTCTTCGTCACCCAGTCTAGTGTGACGATTGCTGGTCCTGCTTCTTCCATTCGTTGCAGTCTCTTGTGGCCTTCAAAGAACTGGAATAGAGTCTGGCCACTCAGCAGCGCGCTGGCAGCGGCGACGATGGTGTGATCGAGGCAAACCTCGACGTCCGGCAGGATGTTGGAGCGTACCGCGCGCTGGATCAAAGTCGCGACAATCATCAGACCGTTGACGTTGAGAGGGAAGCCATATGCCTGAAGCTGCGGCATCTTCTCTGCCCAAGTGTTCCTGTGAATGTTAGCAGATGCATTGATAACAACGTGATAAGGAACGTACAGAGTCGCGTCATAATCGGCATGCTTCACAGAAGTCTCAGGCCATAGAAATGACCGTTGATCACACCGAGGAAGACGGGAGGGAAGAGCTCGGCACCAGGACCATAGCTCCAGCGGACAGTCGGCTGAATGGCGGTGGCACCGTTGGCGAGAGCATGCGGGCTCTGCTCCGGGCCGATGATGACAATAAAAAGGCTTGTGTGGTGACGGCGAGTCGTCGCGGCAAGCTTCTTCTCTTCGCGAACCGACCCAGCAGGGCGAAGTGTTGGCGTCACGCGATCAACTGGGTGGTATAGATCACGCGGGAGGGCAGTCGCGTCGTGGTTTTCAATCTCTTCTGCGAGATCTCTGTCAGAGATGTGGAGGCGTTTTGGGGTTGACGACGCGTTGAGAGACTCCGCGAGTGCGCCATGGGAGCTACCATGGCGCGACCAGAAAAAATCCTGTGTTCACATGCGGCGCAGGCAGCACACCAGACACGGTCGGGTTTTGAGATCTGGGGGTGAAGTCCTGTTCGCCGGTCCTGCCTTGGAAAGCTGGCGAGAGTGGATGACCGCGGTAGATCGCGTTGGATGCTGAATGGTATTGGATCACGTCCTGCACGAAGGACACGCGCCAGCCGGCAGGAAGTGGACCATGTCGGTAGATTGCGTCCGTCAACGCGACCAGTGCGGTGGGTGACGGTGGGTTGGTCGACGCAAGCGCCGCCGCGGCCGCGTGTTGTTGATGGTCAGCCATGGTATCGGAAGGGAGGTAGCGTGTGTGATGGGCTCTGAGTGATGGCGACAGTCTTGGGTGGCGGATGGGGAAAATTTGCTGAAGATGGTGAGGGGGAAGCTAGAAGGATGAATTTGTGGCGATGGCGACGAACTCGGCAAGTTTGTTTTGCTACTTTTGACGCCAAAGACGCGAGCTAGCGTGGATGCCTGACTTCACCTGTTATGGTGCGAAAGCTTCTAACACCAACGATCTCACTAGGGGAATCTGCAATTCATATGTTTGGCAATAATTGGGAGATATACGGAAGAGAGAATGATTCTTGCTTGAGGAAGGAACAAAATGGAAGCACAGGATGAAAGCAAAGCGAGTGAATGACACAGCAGGAACAATACGGGATCCATGCTTAGGGACGAAACGTGTGGAAGCGGAGCAAGTGAATGACATATCAGTGGCGTGAGAGGCAGGCGTGTAGATGGAAGCCTGCAGTCACCACATGAGTCCCGCAATGCTGTCTCCGCGAAAGCCCATCCTTGGTAGGAACTGGCAATTGAACGCCCTCTCTCAAACATATCCCTCTTAGGTGCCACTAGGTGTCGCCCTATGAGCAGAGCTGCTCGCTGAGAGTCGGGGATCGAGGAGCTGCATAGCTTGAATCAACAATCATTTTACTGACTGCTCTGGACCTAGAAAGATCTTTCACGCAACGACCATCAACATGTACATCCCCGCGATGACTAGAGCCACCACTCCTCGACAACCTCTCAATGGCAGATTCACTCGGCGGATACAGTTGCCTGTACGTGTCGCCTTGACAGTTGCGCTCGCAGACCATTACTGACATTCGGGCGTAGGTCCGGTGCGTTCGCGGTCAGACTACTTACGTTGCGGAAAGCGGATGCCGCTCGTTGCAGCCGAGATCCTAGTGCTGGACTCATCCATCTTTTCCCGCCTATAGCAAATTGAATGCACTCAGCGATTGATATCTGCCATTCTGAGTTCAAGACCTCCTGTTTCTCTCCGGCTCGCACCAGATATGACTGGTCTCTGGCAGTTTGTCGAGAACGCGGGCAGCGCCAGAATGGGAAAAGATGAGCTATGTGTTTTCATATGCGAGTTGTTGGATATCGACACTGAGGCGCCAGCATGGCAGTTCATTCTAGACAACTCTTCTCGTAGCATTGTGGTAAGCATGTTCTCCCAAGCATGGCCTGCCCTTAGCAGATACGCACTACGCAAAGCCTTGTACCACATTGCAACGACTCGGTTCTTACAGTGCCAACCGGTTCTGGACGAAATGGCCCTGCTGAAGAACGAACTGTGTTTCTCACACCAAAGCATGAATCGATTGCGAGACAAGTTTCCACCAACAGATATCCTCGGACTCGCGTCGGACGCTCCTGAGCTCTGCAGTGCGCAGTCATTGCAGGACCTTTTCCAAACTGCCGAGACTATGAACAAGTTCAGCGAGTCTCACAGGCTGCCTCATGCGACGGCATTCGAGTCGTCTTTGTCGTATGTACAGCTGGTCAGGGCGCTGCGAGATGTCCCAAAGCCGCCATTGAGTGTGGACGTGGAAGGAGTAGAGTAGCCGTTGAGAACTGTCGACTACGAATCCATCCAGGATCCGGCTGGCGATTCTATCACCGTCTTTGTGTTTTACGGTGGCTGGGAGCAAGACGCAGTATACGAGCGTGATGTGTCAATAGTCGATCAATGGCAAGACTTATGGGAGACTCAAACCCCAGACCATTGTACGCATATGCAAGACGGAGGAGACAATGGTCTCGATGATGGTGAACTAGTTCAACATTTCGTTGCGTCGGCAATGGAGGGTAGCACCAACCAGAGCGGTCGAAATGAGGATTATGCAGTGGGACCAGGCCATCTTTTGGGCCTTCTCGACCTCTCAACGGGCTACTCAGCCAGTCTGAAGGCTTTTGGTACCTTGACAGACGATGGCTCCATTAAGAGAGAGTCTCTGACATTGTTTTCAAAACTTTGATGCAAGAATGATGCTTGAATGATCCTCATCTTGACCGCTCTGGCACCAACAACGCGGACTGCCTCCGATCGACAAGCATTGCGTTGGCCATACAAACAAGAGTTCCGTCGGCATCCAGCCCCCGCGAAAATGGATGCTACGTTTGGCAGTACAAGAGAGACCTGGCCTTGGAGGCAGTGCTAGAAAATGAGGGCATCCAGAAAGTTGTAGCATCTCAGCAGGATCTTCAGCATGGACAGTACGGAATGTACGACTGGACTCAATCCAAGGTTATCATCATCACACCCATCATACGTTGCTTCATCCTGAAGCACTCTCGACACTCTTGTCCATCATCCATCCCCTTCCATATTGCTTCCTGCGGAAGCACTATTGGCACTCTTATCCTCCACTGTCAAATCTCTCCCACATTGCTTCATCCGCAAGCACCCTCGACATTATCATCAATGATAATTCATCCCACTGTTCACCCGGGAGCACCAACACCAATCTCAGCAATCACCATTGAACCCCTCTCCGATTGCTTCCTCTGAAAGCACTATTGATACTCACATTAATCGGATTCGAATCAGATCATATTCGCAATGGGCATCAACATATCCAAGTCGACTCCCCAAAAGTACTACACCACCG
The DNA here is from genome assembly GCA_002116395.1 of Ramularia endophylla. Classification (NCBI taxonomy): domain Eukaryota; kingdom Fungi; phylum Ascomycota; class Dothideomycetes; order Mycosphaerellales; family Mycosphaerellaceae; genus Ramularia; species Ramularia endophylla. Next base: position 28,218 of record KZ110547.1, on the reverse strand, counting down.
GCCTGCGGCGTATCGGGAACTTCGCCCCGATGAAAGCGAAGACCTAAACAAAGCAGCAAATGGCGTTGTGAAACACGTCAGGATCGGTGCTCAGCACCTACGTGACAAGAGCGGCATCGGGCTCGCGTGCTTGGGGGAAGAGACCCGGAGCGTCTCATGTACCGATGGGACCCTTTCTGCATATCTCCAAGCCGAAGAGAGTGACTCAGAATTCAACGAGCGGATGATTTGTGGCGTTGTATGCATCACCCATATTCGATCCCCCTCGCCTTCACTAACGCGTGTGTCTACCCAGGCGTACGACGACTTTCGCCAAGAGGAAAGCAGACTCGAAGTCAGTGATGCTCAATACCAAGACAGATCACAGCAGCGCAAGTATGACTGAATAATTGATACAGGCGCGTCGGATCATCTCTGCCCAAATAGGGAGATGTTCCATGAATGTCGGGCACTACTGCATGCCATCGAGATGATTGGTGTCGGCACTGGCATCATGGCGACAGGGGTTGGCAAGACTTCCCTTATCATGGCGCTTCCCAGTAGATGACGCAGGTGACCCTCCCCAACGTCCTTTACGTGCCGCGCCTTCACGTCTGCCTTCTGTCTGTTTGCAAGTTGGTCCGAAACAACGCTCGCTACTCAGCGATTACTGGGTATTGCGAGTTCGCTGATCTCGACACGGATGGGGTTCATCTGTACCCGGTTCTGGATGCGGCAATCTCTGAATTCTCGATTTACTGGCCTTCCGCTTTGATCGACATTCACACGCAATGCCAACGTTACCAAGTGAGCACTAAGCATGTTAGTAGCGGCCGACTTGGACCACGAACGAGCGCGGTCTTTTGTTAGTTTGTCCAGTACTCTCTGACCTTGCTGTGTATGGAGAAGTCCAACGATGAAATGGCAGAAGGCAATCTCGATCATCGAGATAGAGAGCAACAGCACGACTATAGCAACCATCAAGGCAGAGCTTGGTAGAGGGGTCCAAGTCCGGGTCAATGTAGAGCTGCGGCAGACATGCCTAATGGGCGACTGCAGATACATCCTAGCCAAGTGCTGCTCTCTTGAGCCGTTTTCTTCTCCCGCGTTTTGGATGTTTCTCCTTTCTTGTGATTTCCCCGAACTTCAGCCGGCCAGCACGTTCTTCAAAAGACGGAATTTTGGCTACTCCGCTGTATCCGCGCGAGTGCATTCGCAGACTGGATGAGTAAGCGGCCGTCAGCACTACTCTGAGCGCCATCTCGCTCGAAGTCCTCATCCTTCTTCACCTACCTGTAAAGGGCACGAGACAGGCCTTCCACAATCTCCTCTCCCAGGTCAACAGCAAAGGATAGTTGTACTCCTCGCGGCTCCCGTTGCACGCTTGCCCGTCCGTGTTCTTGTCTCTTAAGTGCTGTCATCAAGATGCCACTCTTTGGCTCTGGAGGTGAATCGGCCGCCATTTTCCGATCGATGACTGCCACAAGCTCGACAAACATCGGACGCTGATGAGTGATTGCTACTACTCTCTTTGGGACTGCTTCGCTGTGGCGAGTGATATTCTTGAGCTGTTCTTGAGCGAATTCGCCTTTGGCCGGATCGACGCGAATTCGCCTTTGGCCGGATCGACTGAGTATTCACCGTGGGTGAGGAATCCCGTTACAATTGGTTGGCTGTGTTTAACGTGGGGATGCAGTGAGTACGAACAGATTCTGTGACCGATGCACACCACCAATATGCCGAAAACTACAGCCAGCCCACGTATCTTATACACCTCTTTTCAAAACCCTGCAAATACATCGCTTCCGAAGGCGCTATCTGTTATCAGATACGATCCGGATATGGAGTGTTTTACACTCACTACCTCTGCAGACTCTATCTGGGGCCCGTGGGATCAAGTGCGGTTCCAATCTGTACGCGTATACCTCCATCTCGTGCTCCTCATGGGGACGATTGTCTTCGGAACTCATCAAGAAACAGGAGTCCTTCGTTCACTCCGTCTCAGGCCATCTTTCAACTTCAACTCAGGGATACCCAGATGGTGTTCACACCAACAAATCGAACCTCACAACCCCCGGGCTGTACTCAGACGTGAATCAATGGTTGACACGTGGTGCGGGCAGAGCGACCGCAACACCTTCAAACACCCCACCCATCAATGTCACACCTGGTTTCATGACCGCTGAGCAGATCGCGATGAAGAAATGCATCGAAAATGATGATGGCTTAGGATTCCTGGACGTAATTGGTGCAATCGAAAGGATAAAATCACCAACCTACAGCACTTCAAGATTGGTCGATTCGTCTTGGAAAGCAGATGGGTCTTCTCTGTTGGCCCAGCTTGACAAGAGAGTCGTGGTCTCAATTCTAGACGGAACGATTGCACAGAGGTATAAGACAACTCTAATGTTCCGCACCTTGATCCGAAAGTCACTACGATCTCCGAATCGCGAACACGATCCGATTGTATACATAAACTGTATAGCGGATTCTGACGGACTGGGTCTCTCTTACTCGGACTATCAGGCATACCTTGACGCGTTGGAGTTTGTAGCGGGACTCCCATCTCCACACAACCACACGCCAAACTTCTAAGACGACAGCAAATTCGATCGACAGAATGTGCCATTACGTGTAGGCATCGAGTCGGTATATCAGAGCAAGCTTGCTTGGTCAAACAACACGTTCATAGACGGCACAAAGAGCACCATGCCAAAGAACATTAGAGATTACGTCGCGAAGAATCGTATTCGGTTGGCTGCAGCTATATCTCAGGGCATTACCCACATCATGCTATCCATCGAAACAGGATGGACCAACGTCGGGCCGGAAAGATTGATCGACCACGAAAGATGTCGCGTGAGCTCCCCTGACCATTTCCGGATGGCACAGCTAGTGTTATGTCATCTGTTCCCGGGAAGAGGATTCCAATTGCCCCAGTTTGTGCTTCTCGACATATTTGATCCGTATCAAGCGGCTGTCTTGAGAGGAAATAGGCACCTTGATAGCGGCTAGGTATAAGGAAGACGGCGGTTTCAATACAGATCAAGCTGGGGTCAAGGTATCGACAGGTTTCAGCATGACCGGAGCACAGTGGAACGTGGTCAAGCAGTTTCAGTTGGCTTCTAGTTTCTTCTCAAGGGTTGCCGGTAATTACGATCGATGGGAGGCAAAGTACAAGCGAGGAAGGGATGCTTCGATTGATATACTAGCAGCACACGATAGGGATGTTTCCATGGCAAAAGCAACAGATGAACTGTTGACCGAGGAAAACAAGTACCATGGTTTGGCTTAAGAGTTTGAAGCATCGGTGGTGTTGTTAGAGGGAACGATGGGGGAGTACAGGCGAGATGTTGAAGCTCGAGAGAAGCTCAAGGCAGATATAGATGCGGCGAATGCCGCATTTGTAGTGTTTTCTCAAGCGATTGGCATGATCGAAGATCCGGATGTGGATTGAGATGGAACGAGCAGGAGTCACGAGGAGAACTTGCGAAAGCAGTGCTTTGCGATTACATGCATACACAGACATATATAGCCCCGCCCAGAACCTATCAAGCATGAGATCTGTAAGCTTAGCCCTTCTGAAGCTCACGCGGACCTCGCCCTGGTATCGATGGCGCGCCTGAAGATGTATTCCACAACGTCGATTTCCCCACAGTTGGCACAAGTTCTCTGGGCATGTCTGGTCGTGAATCCCACGGTTGTGCGGTGGCGGGTGTGCAACGAACAGGAGCAGGCAGGCGGCGTGTCATGCGTGTCGTATGTCATCTCGTAGGATCATAAGTGCCGTCTGATTGGTTTTTGATGAAACGTGCTAAGTGGTCTCGGTCTCAGACTCTGAATCTGAGTGGATGATGGGCTGCCTTCCCACCCGGTTATCTTCTTGTTGGGCAGTTGCATCGTCGTCCTCGATTGTTGTAGATGATGGCGGCGGGAGTGGCGCATCTACCTCTTTCTTCGCGACTGGCACACGTTCATGAATGGTCATATTCGCTGATATGAATTTGAGCTTTGCGCGAAAGTCACTGCCTCCATCTGCCGCAGGTTCGTTGAAGGATGGCGGAAGTGTACCCTTCACGCTGGATGTGTGTGCCTTTGGGGGGTGGAAGCCACGACTGTCGGTCGCACCAGTGTCCATTCCACAAAAGATCTTCAACATGCCACCATTGCCGGCCGGGAGAGATGTCTTTTCGCCAGGAGCGGAGAAGAGGGCCGCGGCTGCTTCTTTCTTGTTCTTTTCTTCCGTCTTAGGGGCTTGCGCTGCAGACATGCTCACTAGAAGAGGTTAGCTTCAGGGGTCGGGAATTGACGGCAATTCTCAGCTTACCTGTTGCGGGTGAGTCCACTGACGAAAGCGAAGGTGTGGAGCGGGATCGCGTCTGTGGTAGTCTGTGGAGGTTGGCAGCGCAGTATGTGCACTGTGTTGGGTCGGGTTGGTGTTGGATGCGTAACATCCGCTGTCCCAGGTGGCGGTAGGTATGTAGGTGAGGGCGCTGAGTGAGAGCCAGTGAATGGTGGTCGGTGGTGGTTGGCAGCGCAGTATGTGCTGTGTTGGGTCGGGTTGGTGTTGGATGCGTAGCATCCGCTGTCGCGAGTGGCGGTGGGTATGCAGGTGAGGGCGCTGAGTGAGAGCGCGTTTGTAATGGTCAAGTTGAAGACGCGTGTTGCACAGGTCGCACAATAAGTGCCGTCTGAGTTGTGCAGGTGGTTGTGGCGCAAGATGCGCTGCCCTGGTGCGCGTTAGTCTTCCGAACAGACTGTCGTTGTATGTGCAGTAGATGCGGTGATGGTGCCTTGGTAGCTTCCAGACGGCAATCTCACCATCAAGGCTTGGTACGTCTAGGATTAGGATTGAAGTAGTAGAGATTTATCGATTTCGCTGGCATTGCTTTCATTCATCCAGAAAGATTCTCTGAGGACGACGGACAAGGAGTAACGCTTGCTTTATATTCACGTCCCATCTCGCAGTCATGGGGACTTCTCTGTGGACAGCGTTAAACAACGTCGCGAGAGTTCCGTTTCAATGGTCGCGGCGCCATCTCTTCTCCTGGCACAACCTGCCGATTCTTTGTGTGTATTTGCAGGATCGATGGTAACAATGAACTTCGACAAAGGTTTCTGCTTGACTGGCGCTCTGCCGAGGCTGAGGAGCATGAGATCCAACTTCTCTAAGAGATGGACCCCGATGCCAATATCGTCTGCCATGATGAAGTGCCACCAAGCACCGCATCCACGTCTGGCCGACAGACGGGGCCTCTCCACTCGCGCTCGGCGACAGCCTGGTTCTCATGTGTGGGCGCTCAGTGCGGTCGGCACAGGGCTCTGGTTTGCCGATGGGGATGGCAATGGCGTTTTGATACCGTGGCTGGCTTCACCTACTGCTCTCATGATGGAAGAACCGCCGTAGGCATCACCATGATCGACATCGGTCGCGTGCGCGTGCCATTTCGAGGTGTTGTCGAGAAGACTGTCATCAGCATCTTGACTTTGAAGTCGTCTCGATCGGAGCGCAGCCAAGCTAAGATTGTGGTCGATTTGCTGGCAGAGAATGATTTTCGATGGCGTCGCTCTGATCAGTCCGCTGCAAGTGTCGCTGGTGGGTCTCTTATCCACGCATCAATTTCTCTGACCTCCATGGTACGCTCATCACTTTTCAGTGAGATTTGACGGACTAGAAAGTCTTCCAACAGCGCCGCTTGCGAGGAGGGTGACGCTGGAGGATAAGTTGCACGCCTGCCGCATTGGACGGAGTCATTCGACATGAGGGAGAGCCGGTGTTCTGCTTGACTTTGAGTTGGCTGAGTGCCTGGAGGTGAAGAGAAGAACGTGAAGGTAAGGGAATAGGGACAGTGTCGATGATACGTTGAACTTCTTCGGCCTGATCAACCGCGGCCGATGCAGCTCTTCTGTTCTTGCAAGCCGTGCATCTCCTCAGCGAGCTGAACCGAAGGGTATATCGGTCCGGCTGATTGAGAAGATGCGTCGACTTCCGAGAAAGGACGCGGTAGTCCTGCTCGGAAGTCTCCAGGTCTGTGTGGAGGTCCTGGCGGCCCAGATGAAGTGCGCGAAATTCGATCTCATGCTGGCGGCTTGGCAAGTAGGGGTGAGAGATCGCAACCGGCTGGAGAAGTAGCTCGTGAAGAAGGTGTTGAATCTTGTTCCCGTGTTGGGCTGACTGCTGTGGTTGCGGTCCGTGGCCGTTGGCGGCGCCATGTTCGTGCACGCCACTGTCGCTGGAGGCGCGTGTATGGCCGGATTGCGCCGCTATCGATGCTTGAAGGAATCCTCGGGCTGCTGTCGATGCCAGGGAAGGGCGAAATGGCTCTCCAAAAGCCTCGAGCGTCACAAGGTGATCTACAAGCTCGCTCTCACGAAGTACCCGCCAGCCATGACCTCACCAGCTTCCGCTCTGCGGGATCAGCCGTGATAGCGGCCAGACAACCTCATCCCCTGCGGTGTATCCAAGAACACTGCGCGAGCTGTAGCACGCTAGTCCGCGACCATAAATATTTTCAAAACTCACAGCCAACTTACCTTCCTTAACTCTTGGCCGCACACCGCTCTGCGGTGACTTTCCATCGCCCTTTTTTCTTCACGCCTCGTTGGCTCGGTGCTTTGCACCAACTATCCCCCACCTCCAAGCTCCGTCAAGTCCATCAGCGCCATCAAGCTTCATCAACCCCATCAAGCCCCCTCGATTCCACCAACATCATCAAGGTATGCAGCATCTTATCCTTGCAAACCTGGTGCCTCTCAACTGACCTTCGTCGTAGCCTTGCCGACGCGGCTTGCCGCGATGCCCTCGTTTCAAACTATCCCGCAGGAGATGCGCGACGAGATTCTTGAGCTGTAAGTCCTGACTTACTTCCCTGCTTTGAACTCTCCTACTCACACTTTTCCTAGGGCCTGCTGCGATATGCCAATCACCTTCAACTTTATCCAGGAGCCTGGCCAAGCAGGTGGCATCGCAAAGATCCGCGTCGACTCAAATGTCGCTTTGTTTCTTTGGATCGCCCAGTTTGGCAAGCTGAAGGCACCCCACCTCTCTCCTCTCGCTTCGTACTACACACGTAGTGTCGCCGTCGTGGATTTCCGCGATCAATCTCTCCTGATCGCCTCCACTGCCCCGATCCTGCTCTCACAATGGGTGGGCCGGATCGGACCACACCTCGTCGAACGCATACGCAAGGTGCGCTTTCTGGTCGAAATCAATGCGCAAGACAAACATGACAAGGCCTTCGTCAATGGCATCGCGGCCATTCTGCAAGATCTCCGATTACGCTTCAGCAGCTACGCTGCTGTTGAGGTAGTGCTTTGTGCGAGATACAGGGCCAGCAGTGAGCATTCGTTGGACGTTGTGTTGAATATGGGCGACACGGTGGACGACATGAAGATCAAAGTGAGACAGTCGAGACAAGCGTTTGGTGGTGGTGGCGATAGCACTTCAGATGAGCAGAAGAGACGGGTTGTGGGAAGCACCTTCCGGCTGGTTGAAGACCTTGGCCAGTAGTGTAGTAGTGTCCAAGAACACGCAAAAAGCAATGTTGCAATGTTTGTCTGTATCCCAAGGTCTCTTCTGTCCTTCATCTCCATTTTCCATAATCTCAAGGCTTTGAAAGGCTTGGTACTTTCGAGAGGTCATCGTGAGACTCGTACTGCTACACCGGCGCCAACCCTGTCTAGACGTAGCGCCAGCCGAAGCTCTCCAAGCTTCCCTCTCTGCTCGTCAGCGACAACACCAGACCAAGAGGAACAACTCAGAAGACGTGAATACACTAGACTTGGAGGTTCAAGAAAAAGGCAAGCTGCGAGTGGTAGCATTCACTGAGGTCTCCCTTGCGTGCCCACGCGTGGTGAGATGGAGCTTGGCATGCAAAGAGATAGAAAGAAATGGAATGTTTCGCCAGACCACGGCAAATCATGTCAGCTCGGAAAGGCTGGTCCGGGAGATACTGAGGCAACGAGAGTGTAAGTCAGCACCGTGGCCAGTACCCGGAAGCCTATTGACAAGACCCAGGTACTCAACACTGGAAGATGTGCAGTGCCAGCTCGACTGAAAGCGTCCGGCTTTGGCACTATCGCCGGCGTAGAGGGGCTGGCAAACTTCGAATGGCAGGTCTTGGGGAGAGTCAGAGAGAGTCATAAAGATGTTCGGAGACCGGCAAGAGGTCTTGTGCCAACAGGGAAGGTGATTCGTGTTGGTTCTAGAATTTGAACTGTAGTGCTACACGCTTCCCGAGTTGACGAGATTGCAGGTAGGTTCCAGCTCATCGACCAACTTCTAGGAGCCTCGCGACGGCTTGGGATGTATAAAACCGCTTTTCCCAACGCCAAATAAACACATCACCACGCCTACAGAGCCGCGAAAACAACCTAAACATGTCGAACACATCTCCACATCTGGGAGACACGACACATGTAAGATAGGCCACACAGATACCATGAGTCAAGGAAAATTGCTAATGCACATCTAGACATTCACAGTTCCTCGAGTCACCAGAACTCTGGACTCAGCTTTCTTCCCACGCATTGACTCACACGGCGCGCAATATCATTCTGTTTGCGATGAGATAGGTATTGGAGCTGCGTTGGAAACAATTTCCGATTCACACTAACAAGCCGAAGAACAACGCCATCGCTACTTGATGGACCATGCATCGAACGTCCTTGGGGAGGTGAACCGCATTCTGTCCAGTAGCGTCTTTACCGAATACACCAAAAGTATCATCATCAGCGCAACCCAACAAGCTTTGTCGGCCGTTCTCACTGATCTCAGCCACGCTAGCGGCGTAGTCCTCGATATGTGGGCTTCATTTCTGCGGAATGAGACCGATATGCTACCATACCAGCTAGAAGATACACCATTTCGATACTGAAGAGAGAGCTGTACAAACATGATGGCGGTTCTTGTCCTCAGGCACCACCTACCTCGGTCTGGGATGCAATATTGCCAGAAGCAGTCCCGCCCGGGAACTCGATACGAACCCATGATCAAAGTCATTGCCGAGAAGCAGCATGAGCTCTACTCATGGATCTTTACCAACTTCTCTATATCAGTAGTATGTGGAATTGAGCCACCACCCTAGGTCATTACAGCTCCGAAGAGCTTGCGGGTGGTGTTCAATTCTCGAATGTTGGTAATGCATCCCCGGAAGATGTGGGAAGGACAGATGGCAGACAATGTGCCATGGGTATCGATTTGCCTTCACACTTCACTCTTGTGGGTTCCTCGTGTGTGATTCCCTGCAGGAAATCATCCGATTTCACCTTCTTCGCTGCACGCCTCATCTGAGCGATCTTCCAACATACCAAGTCCGACAGTGAGACGCTCTGCTTCTGCTTTGCTCTCCTCCGTTTTGCCGAGCGCGCTGTCTGCCGCCGCTCGCTCAAGCTTATGAGTTCTCGCCATGATTTGATCTTCCCATACCTACACATCGTAGATCTGGTCCGCTTGCGTTCATCAGCACATCAGGATTGGAATTGTACAGAAGAACCTCGGATTTCACCGATGACTCCCACAACCGCCTTTGCTCGTCATGATACTGCTAATACTTCGGCGAGATCGGTCTGATGTCTTTAGGGCGGAACGTCATCCCGGAAAAGGCTGGAAAAGTTGAAGAGTAGCTTGGTGTTGCCGCCGTGGTGACTCAGCGAACACACGTCGTCTTGGATATTGTTGCATATCTCTGGCTCCATCGTGGCAATAGCAGCCTTGACTTCTTCTTTGCTTGAGAGACCTGGAAAGCACGTTACATTAATTTCTATCCGCTTTACATTAGCGCCTGAGCAGGAGAGACCATAGTGTCGATAGCAGGACATAGGTACAGGGGCGCTAAGGTTTGTTAGAAGCCAATCGACGAGCGGAGCGGCACTACCTGCTGAGCTCGTATCTGTGATGGTCACTCTCTCGCGTTCACAGAAGAGAAGAGGAGTAGATCTGTCAAAAGCGTGCTTAGTAATGATTTAATCGTTGGAGGAAATACTTTCTTGTCTTCTTCCGCGTCTGACTCATGTATGACTGGTCGGCTCTTCTTCGCTACCTATCTAATGTAACAAGTATTTCAAGACTTCATCAAGTACAAAAAGCAATGTGGCGCAGCGGAAGCGCAACGGGCTCATAACCCGTGGGTCGACAGATCGAAACTGTCCGTTGCTAAACTTGATTCAAATTCTTTTTGCTATTTGGGACTCTGTTTGCTGACCCATTACAAACGAGCCCAAGGTGCCATTCTTTTTGCCGTCTTTCGAGCTTATGCTACAGGGAGATGTACGTTGTTTGGACTCTAGCTACTGTTCCAAATGATGCGAGGATCGTTTGCCAAGACTTTCAAATGCTACCAGGTCATCTTGCATCGGATGCCCAGTGATCGCAACGATCAGCCTGATCAGGACTATAGAGTCGGATCTCTAACATTTTGTTGGCTGTCTTCGTCTCGCTCAAATTATCTACCTGCAGATCTGCCTTTATAGAGCCTCTCCAAATCGAGGATGATCGTTCTGTAGTGGCATGCTTCCTAGATCAAAAGTACTTAGTAAGAGCTGATCATACCGTAGAGCTCCTACAGCAGGGAATGTCTTACTGATTTAGAAGTGGTCAATTTGCTCTAGCAAAGCAAATGCACGCCCGACAGTCCGAGTCGACGCGCCGCTAATCGCTCAGATCGATATTAGCCTGCCATAATTCTCGATATGTGAAGAAGCGTCGGAAGCCTTTAGGAGAGACCTTAGAGTAGCGGCTGTGGTATATGAATAGAGCGTTCCAATCGGAGCTGGAATGACGAGCAAATAGTGCCATTCAGGAAACGAGAACCAGTGCGGGCTTGCGAATCTGTAGGTGAGCTATCTGTGCATACAAAGGCCTCCTTGCTATCTCTATATCGCTTTGGGGAAGACCTATACCATATTTAATCCACTCTCTACCGCCTCTAATATTGAACATGGTGACAACGCTCTGAATCGTCATCTCGAGCGCCCTCAGCCATAAGCTTTCTCCGAGTGTCCCACGCATGCTGCATTGCCTCGTACTTTCGAGCATTCCTCTCACGATTCTCTTCCGACCCGAAAGTACCTCCGAAAGGCTTTTGGTACTGGTAGACGGAGTAGAATGCACAAGAGTGTGCTGAAATGCAAGGAATCAGCCTCTGCGATGCATCGTGCAGCTGTCCTAGAGTCATGTCTGCCTTGCAGCCGAATCACCGCAGAAGCACGCATGTATTATGAGTGCATACGAGTCGGATATTGATGGCGTTACCTCTCCAGAGGCAGTGGAGGTTGATATTCCGCCAGGCAGCTTCTGGTCTCTTGTCCTGTGGGCGCAAGGCCCGTGTGTCGCTGAATCCCAAACCACGTCCACGCCGGCAAAGCTCTTTACGCTCGTTGGACACGCCGATATCTCTCAAGAGCGAATCGGTCATGCCCGAGTGGTATAGGTGCACCCAGATTGATGGTTGCGGTTCCGGCATAAGAGCCAGGAACATCCGCTGTAGAAGAGTCTGGTATCCAAATTTGTGGCTTGGAATGTTCGGCTGACTCGATGCAACATGAAGAGTTGAGTATCTGGAATTGGAGTGGCGCCGAACCGGAGGAAGGAGATAGCAACGTGCGGAAGGTAAAGCAAGATCGTAGCCACGAGCTCGGCGGTTTGAAAGACTGCTTGAGCAGCGGAGCCTGAAGATAGGTTGTCAGCGTGATCAATGTGAGAAGCAGAGAAGACTCACTAGACGTCAGTCCAGAAAGAGAGGCGGCGGCGCTGACTCCAGCGCCTGAAACGACTCCGGCGGCGATGGCGACGCCACCCACCTCATCACTCCTATCCGGCGACAAGTCAGCGACAGTCATAGCAGATTTCTTGCTCTTCATGGCGGTGGAGCTCGAGTTTGATGGATGTCTGTGAAAGTCTTGCAATGCGCACGAAAAGTGAGTGTTTGACGATGAGGATGACGAAGAAAAGCGTTCAAGCTACATAGCTTCCACACTTTTCTTCATCATTCCAAACGAGAGATGCTTGGTAATACGTCAAGCTGCCCGGTGAAGAACTCAGACCATGCTAGATGGTTGACTTCGTGTACCGAGCGTACGACTGTCGCGTCCTTCGTCAACTCCTCGATGTAGGGGTTGAGCTTTTCTTCTCGAGACTTGTCGTACTCCTGGTGTCGCAGAAAGACTCTCATCACAAGGTAGCCCTGATGTATTGCTTTGCCCACCATGGTACGATAGCTGTACCACTCGGAAAGCATTGTGGAGTTTTTGAACGTCAGTCAACTTGTGGAACCCCCAAAAGCAGAGTGATGATTGCTCATCCATGGCATGTGCAAACTCAATGTATGCTGCGAGATGAAGTGCGACGTGCGAGAATTTGATGTAATGCAGGCTTTGTTCCAATCGCTCGTATAGCACATCTGATGGCTTTCTTCGGTCAGCTTCGCGTGAAAAGGCATCGTGATGGCACATCACGTTGCTGCTTCCATCATGCCACTCGTAAGATTCAGCATGCATCTTCGGTCGTTGCTTGTGCAATGCTGAGGCTAGGGAGCAGTAAGAGCGGACGGGCCAAACAGGTGTACGTCAGCCTCCAAGCAAATAATGCCGCCTTCCCGAGATGTGTATAGCGCCGCCTCCGAAGTTTCAGCTTTGGCCAGCGACACACCATCAGCGACCTCGTAGTGTCTCATGCTCGGTCTCCCTGCGCCGAGTTGACTCGCTAATCCGTGGCAGTTCACCATCCGTCCGTCCATCACGGACAATCAAAGCATCGAACCAACCCTGAGGTGCAGAGTAACCAACAAAGGCCGTCCACCACTGTAAGAAGAGACGATATCTGTGATGGCGACATGCAACACCTGGTCCGAAGCATCCGATACGAGCCGCACACCCTTCCTCATCGCAGCAAAGATCACGACAAACCGCAAGCCAGCACCATCCTCGCTTCTCCACGTAACACTCCGCATTGGACTTTCCTTGCGCTACTTTGAGTGGCCAAGTGAGAAGCTGGAGACGGGAGAGTGGTCCTTTGGGCATCTTGTGAGTGCTCCTGGCGAACGACGAGTGTTTCACCACGCCTTTGTTGCCGCATTCCTTCCTGATGTCTAACTTCTCGCCGTCCTTGGATCGATGAGGATCTCTCGTCGCTGCCGAGCCGTATCACTGCCATCCACACCGTCGCCCTCTCTGCCACGCAGCTCCCCTTACTGTTACATTCAATGCTGCTGTGATCACCGCGACCTGAAGGGCCTCGTTCTCCTCTTTCTCACCTTTGGATGGGCTAGAGGCAGTGGAAAATGCGAGAGGAAGATGCTTGTAACGACTTAGATGCTGTGCGGTCATGAACTGCGTTCGTCGTCTCGCTTCTTCCTGTGCCATATCTGGTTGCGGGAGATGGGCGTGTGAATGTGCAGCCGTTGCTGAATCGTAGTCTATTAACGGTGATCCTGCGGTTATCGTCGTGGGACCTTTCGAGAGGGTCTCACAACGCTCGCCTGTTCGCCGCTTTCTGCGGACATGCTGACTGGAAGCCTCCTGCTTGTCGTCAGCAGGCATGATGGCCAAACAATGTGGACGTGACTCCGTGATACGTGGTGCCAACTTTACAACCAGAAAGGAAATCTCAGAACAATGAGGAACGCTCATGCGCAGCTGTCGAGTTGCAATTGTTTGATTTTCTTGCTGGGCCGTATCTGACCAGCTTAGTAATTGCCCCCAGCCCCTATCTGAATGGTTGACCGACATCAAGTCACCAACAGCTTCTTCATAATGCACACGATATGTGCATGCGCGGTATTGTAGCAGACGAAGGTGTTTTGTGCGCTTGATACGTTGACGTCAAAGAACATGTCGGAGGAAAAGCAGATGTTTTCGCAGGCAGCCTGAAGCTCGAGCCAGAGTTCTCGGCATCACCGTCAAATCATTGTTACGCAACAGCACTCCGGTCTTCTCATATCTCGAGAACACCTAAGATCACGAGATCACCGCGTTAGACTCTGTGCCAGCGCTGAGTGGGAATCGTTTTTTTTTGTTCATTGTGCTCAAGCAGCTCGAGGCACGGACCAACACGAACACCCCACCGTCACTACACAAACCGCGACTTCTTCGTAACACAATCCCACCATCAGCTTTCTAACACTACCAAGACACCGCATCCGCCCTGGTCGTTGGTCAGATCACCATCATGGCGTGTCAGTGTTCGTATCATTGATGAAGATGTACCCGTACTGACATGACCCAGGCCCTACGACTGATCCAGCCGACGAGCGCGCAGTCATCAGCGTCACTACGCAGACAGTTCAGGACCCCGAGCGCATCGCTACGTACGCCTCCGATCAGCGCCCTATCGTCCAGCATCCTGCGATTCCTCTCAACCGAAGCCCAAGCCAACACACGAATGCCACCGTCTCGGAATCGCTCGCCCTGCAGTCTACGAAACCGGCAGCACTCTGCAAGCCTGGTGAATCCAGCTCCATCTCGGTCTTCCCACAACCTCCGGCATCACAGGACATGACCATCAAAAGCAACAATGTCAAGGACTCTACCAAACCAATCGTCCCATTTCCATTCCTCAAGCTATCCGCAGAGCTCTGCAACGAGATTTACGCGCTGTTTCTGACCGCCGACGATGGCACGCAGCACAACGTAACCAATACAACACCACCTTCCTCAGCGCTCACCTTCGTGAGCAAGCAAGTGCACGCAGAGTCGAAAGGACTTTTCGCGAGCGCATGTGAGCGCTTCTACAACGATCACGAATTCCAGCTCTGCATCTCCGTTCTCGACTCCAGCGATATCATCCACGCTCTACCCACGAAGCTGCTGGACTCCGTCAGAAACCTCAAAGTGATCGTCTCGAAGACGGACGCCATCCTCCCGTTCTCGGTCCACCAGCCCCAGCATGAAGACTCTCACGAGTTCTGCTTTACTTCAAGTAGACACTATGAAACTGGGTATCCTATCTGGACGATCACCATGGATAATGGCCCAGATGTCGACACCCAAATCAAGTATTGCGACTACTTGAAGTCGTCGGAAGGTCTCCAGTGGGTCAAGTTTGATCTTGCATATGATGAGGACGACAACCTCAGGATGACAAGGCATCGGAGTTTTGTTCATAATCTTCCATCCTTCGTGCCACCTTTGGGAAGCGACCCGAAGGACCGTTCGCACTTCTGGGAGGAAGAATTGAATGAGGAGGATATGAGCGTAAAGGATCAACTGCTCTACATCTTTAGGCAGTTGGAGCTTCAGGAAGGGAAGAGACCCGAGAGTTCGTTCGCACTGCGGGCAGGAAGAGTGGATTGATGAGGATATGAGAGTGAAGAGTCGACTGCCCTCAAATGCCGCTGCCCTACTTCAAAAGTTTTGTCGATGCATTGGCCTACAACCGGAAGACATCGACGAAGATGCTGATTGGTCAAATGTCGGCTCGAGGGAGGTGACATGCGGGTGGAATCAAGACACTGCATTCGATAATGAGGAAATGGCACGACTTAGCAATGGTACTACGGAGGTTGTACGCTGGGCACCAAATGACTGCCATGATGAGGTTTGTGCAGGATGCCTTTGGGAAATTGCTTCGCACGTGACGGAGGGCATATCGCTGGATCCGGCTTTACAAGGAGATCGGAGCAAAGATGACAAATGGGATGAAGTGAAAAGGAAAGAAAGGGAAAGCAGGAAGGAGAAGACTGAATGATGATCGCTGGAATTGGGTTGAGATGGCTTCACTGGTTATTGTTTTAATTGACCTACTTCACTTGCAGCTAGCGACGTCGCGCATCCCCATCACCTGAATGCGATTCGGCGGCCAACAAGCCGCCCAAGGCGTTTTCCCTTGGCCCAAACATCATTTATCAGATGACCCCGATCCAGATCCGTCTCTATCCTTTGACTTGTAGCATACATATCTCTTGCTTCGTTTCTGGAAAGGAGGTCACCGTGATTTGATTATCCGTCAATCTTTACAGCTCATGGTGGAGAAGCAATGAGATAGAACATTGTTAGGGCAGCTCTTGATACCGCCTCGAATACGGGGTCCGGTTTATCAAAACCTCCCTCTTGGAGATGTCGTGACGATGGACGGCGACAGATGGCCCAGGGTTGTAATGGTGCTGTTAGGCAGACCAAATTGTCGATGTCAAGCTCTCAACTGGGGAGGATGGCATGTCTTATGTCCCAACATGATATCAGCGAGAAATAAACGGAGATGAAGCAATGTCGGCATCCGTGCTGCGTCCTGAAAAGGGTGCACAAAAGATGAAGCCCACCTCACGAACTGAAAGAAAAGAGCCACCCGTCTTCAATACAACTCCGCTTCCACTTGTGCTTGCCACACACTTTACCACCGACGCCCCAAGCACAACCCAGCGCAATGACCCGTAAGATGTAATGACTGACCAATGCTGGACTTTTGATAACTGACACCTCAACAGCCACACCCAAAGTCCTTCGTCCGGCCTTCACGGGCACGGTGGTCTCATTGATCAGTATGCGTATCGGCGCGCTTGCCACGCACCTTCACCACATCACCATCATCAAACTTCAAGCCAGCCTCATGACCAAAATGGGGAACCACATTCCTGGAAGGAAGGTCACAACCCAGAAAGTGGTCAAAGAGCCATCAGAGCTCAAGCGTCCTGTAGCCATGGCGTAGCGATGGTATGACGTGGCAGCACCTGAGTGCACGCTGCAATATCCCTGATGGGAGATTCAGTTCGCGTCTCCTCTCTCGCAGCTTGGAAACTTGACGATGAGCTGGCCTTGCAGTACCGGATCTGTAGACTGCGAGAAAGTTTTGGAGCAAAAGGTGTGTTAGTTGAATATCTGAGAAGCTCAGCACAATCAAGAGCTTCAGCTGTTTGACGTCTGAATTCCTTCGCCGTTGTGGTCTGTGAATGTTTCTGATCACAGTCCATGGTTCAAACTTACTGCAGAAAACCCGACATTGACTTTGGATCCTGCATATGTATGATGAGCCAGAGTTGCCCTGGCTACATCGGAGGGACATGCATTCCAGCCGCAATCAAAACAAGAATAGAGGAGTAATAGCGTCGAAGAGAAGACGATAGTAGGAAGCGCTTTTGTTGTTTACACTCATGCTACTGTCGTCGGGTCGTTATCCTCTTCTCGCCCAGTGGCTGTCTTCACGCCATTTGCCGCAACCTCAGCGCGTGTCGATACGGAATTTCCATACCCCTTGCTCCTACAGGCCCATGGCTTTCACCAGCGCCTCCACAGCGCCGGCGGTATAATCTTGGTTACCTTCCCCTGCTCTAAAACCAGAAGGGCGTTTGGCTTGCTGACGGTCTTCGACGCGACCGGCTTGCTCCTCGGAATCAAAGTAACTCCAATCCGCTGCAAGTGTCTTTTCATCAAGTCTTACACACTTCCGAGTGTTTGATTCGATCAATCGAGCTAAGAGAGGGGAATCTCGGCCAAGTATGGAGCGCATACGCCTCTCAATCACCTTGGCTCCCCCCTTACTCTGTGGTCCCATATCTGAGTGTATGAAGAGTAAGCATTGCTCTTTGGCCCAGGCAATCTCTTCTTGGTCTGGGGGATAGGGTTCTGGGAGTGCTTTCTTGTCTCGCTTCGGCGGCTTTGGTGCCTTTGGTGCCTTTGGTGCCTTTGGTGGCTTTGGCGCCTTCGGTCGCTTCGGCGCGCTTTTCTTCAAGTTGCGGTTAGCTACAGTTGGTATTGAGTCGGCTTGAGGTGTGAGCCTTACCCTCTTTGTTCGCTTCACAGAAGAGGAGGTTGTTGTTGGCGATATCGCCACAGTATCCCCTGGTTGGTTGTTCGAAGGGTCATTGTCGTCACTGCGAGAGCGCTTGAGCAGGATGCGGCGGACCATCTTGATGAGTGGTAGAGGGTGAAGTTGTTGCGGCTGTTGTAGGTGTTGAGCACCCGCGCGACTTCGAGAATATACAGCAGACGCGTGGTGTTGTTTTGTGACAAGCAAGCGGTGATGTCCAGCGGCCGGAGGCGAAGAGGAGAGCGGTGCTGTGGGTGGTGACCACCCGCCGACAGGTGATAGAGGAGTGAAGATGAAGGAGGGAGTAAGATGAAGGTGGAATACGTGAAGAGGGAGAAAGGAGAGGACTTGTGTGCGCGCGTGACGTCAGGGGTCGAGAAGCTTCTTACTCCCACGACGGCCTGGAGTGAAACCTGTCTAGAAGTTCTCCAAAGCAGCTTCACGATAGTCCAGCACCAGCGGGACTGTAGCGCTGCTGGCCCAACCATACTGCAGTGAGAAGCACAACTTGCACGAACTTGTGAGCAGGAGCCTCCTTTGCTGAATTTGAACAGGACAGTCCTGTCACGGCCATCTTCGGCACCATCTTCCGTGCCGCCATGGTCGCCAGCGTATTCTGGAGGTGGACTCGCTGTATACCACTTACCAGGCTCAAGGGGTCATGATGATGAAAGGGTCGGGACTCGTGGTTGTAGCCTCCAGGATCTGGAGTCGCCGTGACTCCTATGCTCGCAGGGAGAGATTAAAATGTCAGCTTGACTTCTTTCTTTGATTCATCCGTCCATTTTGCCTGCGCAGGATACGGTCAAGATTTGTCTTGCTCGGGCGGAGATGCGAATGCTCCAGCCTGGTGGTGATTGTTCAGTGTGAGGTTTCCTGCGCGGCAGCTCACAAACTCTTAAGCTTGAGCGTCTGTCTCCAATGCATCGAGCAGTAGGTTTCGTTTAGGTCGACCTTCAAATGACCTCTAGACAATCGAAGCGATCTTCCGTTCCATTACACACTGTCGTCGAGATTAGCTCCAGTCATGATTGCGAGCAAACTCTCCAAGAAAGGAGATCAAAGTTTGTTTAGTCAGGTCTCAAGAGAACGACAATACCAAGTTGGTCGAGCCCCATCGCCTGTTCTTTGGGTACGGACTACTCTTAGCTTTGATAAGGAGAGTTTGGCTGATATCTCCAAGGTCCCTGATTGACATCAACGGCAGAACTCAGGAAAGTGGACCAATTTGGCGAAGTCTTTCGACACCACGGCCTCCGATAAAAAAATCACGATACGGCAGTTCCTCTTCTATAAGATCGAGCTGATCGAGAGTACGAGTCCGCTGCGTAAAGTCAGCCACCCAGAAGGCCGATTGTGTTTAAACATGCTCATCGTCAAAATAGGCTTGATTCTAACTTGAAAGACTGCATCTCAGCAGGTATTCTGGATGAATCCTGAGGAAGTACTTCGTTTTCTCCTGCCAATCGCAAAAAAGTTCCAAGGTCGGTTCCAAGACCGGAAACTCACCAATCCGTTCTTATGCCTGACGTGCTTACCATTGGAAGTCTCCGGTTCGCTGAAGATCCTGGTCTAACAGGGTATACCATCAACAAGGTTTGGGTATCATTTGCGGGGTACCACGTTGTGACATTTCTTTTAGGACGAGACATGGAGGTACCTTGTACAGAGGAATCGCATTGAGAAGTAAGATGCGTCATATAGAGATCGAGCAGATCAGGCAATCGAGGAGGCAAGTTCGCATAAGTAGGGAGAGTCCTCTGCTTTTCGAACCACTCCTTTGATCTTGAACCAATTCCCGCTGTTGCATTTACCTTCCTGTAAATATCTAACACGCTCCAAACAAAGAACACAAACATGAAGGCCTTTGCCTTGACATTGGGCTCACTGCTTGCCGCCACCTCGATCGCCGTGGATATAAGCTTGAAAGCGGCAGTTGGCGCCAAGTTAGCTTCGTATGGAGAAAATGAACCCACATCGGAGGAGCCAGCAGAGGAGCCAGCACCAATGATGTCCATCTGTGACAAATGTTAGTATCCAGTTGATCGATTCAGTGGCGAACAAAAGACGCTGACCTGCACTCTGCCAGATACCACCGCACTATTAACAGATAACACGGCCGAGAACCAACAGACAGTTCTCACACTCATCGTTAACACCGCAATAATCGGCAACTACACATCAAACCCAGGATCCCTCGTCACTGTCCCAGGCATCCTCGCTCCCGGCACAGGGGATTTTGAAGGCGTCAACTTGGCTCCCTACTTTACAGGCGCCCTGAACTCCACCAACAGAGGCGGCGATGGAGGGGTGAGTGTGAACCTGCTGGATGGAGGAGGAGCTGCGCCTTTGATGATGAACATGGCAGCCAACGACACGACCAGCAACCAGTAGTATGTCGCCGCAGCTCGAGTTTACTATGTTCACTGACAAGAGTACAGCCGACTTGTCTCTCACCTGTATCCCTACTTCGCCTCCCTTCTCGGCTGCTCCTTGTTCGGCAATACAACAACTCCGTATCCTGGACCAACCAACATGTATGAGACGCATAAGTTCATGGCATTGGATGAGAAGGATGTTGGCTACTTCATCACTCAAGTCGGCTTGTCCGCCGCGAGCTTTGGCGTCTCAGAGGAAGATGTCGCTGCCGTTGGTATGGCGTTGCAGACGACTTTCGGGATGCGATGCAGTCCGCCCGTGCTGGGTCCTCAAAGTGCGGAGCCGGAGCTGCAAGCGATCTGCATTGAGGTGAGTTTGACACACTGCAAGACACTGCAAAAGGTAATGCTAACAAGATGCAGGCTTCCTGTCCCATTGCTGACATGCCTGTGTGTGAGAGCTATGAGCCGGTCATTGAGCCTGCGGAGGTGTGAGTCGAGTGATGGTAATTGTGTGTCCCTGCGGACTTACACAAAGCGCAGCTGTAATTAGCAGTCCTTGTGGCGTTAAAGCGGTCAAACCCCCGACGTAGATGTCTCTCACCGTGTCTTCAACGCCGTGACGTGTCTCTATTGTCTCGCTTCCTGTGGAAAGGCTTCTTGTATCCAATAGGTTGGAGAAGAACTGTGATTCACCTCCATCAGGACCGAGGAAACGGTGACGGCAGGCGGCATCGGGAAGAATCTTGAAAGGAATATGCTCTGCTCAGAGAACTAGGCCGACTGCCTGCCGTCTTTCCACAGTTTGTACCAACTGAGGACTTATGGTATCGGGGTTTGTGCGAGACTAATAGGACTACCACCTCTCAACAGGACATGTCAGTATAGACATCCAAGGGCTTTCGAAAGCAGACCTGCGCGTCACTGAAAGGGGTCCTCTCTCTTGCCGAATCTAGTGAATGTAAATTGTGAGCCATACAAAAGTTGGTGACCTGAGGGCCACTGACCTCCCACACCAAGTTGACGGCAGATGCTGCTCTGCGATTCATGTTGGCGGAGAGCGAGTGACAATTGAATTGGCTGATGTTGTGTTCAGGGCAGCGTATAGGGGGAACGAACGTGTCATGGAAAGCAGTATGAAGGCAGCGTTGTTTCCCGGAGATCACCAAGGCCGTCAACCTCGCTCGATCATAGACCGGCCTTGTCCAATCTGCGGCTGCTATTCTGCTGCCATGTCCCTCGCATCCAAATCCGTTGCTCTCGCCATCGGGACTTAACATGCTGAGCCCCTCGCCGCTGACTCTGTCATTGCACGGCTGTACGCTTCGGTCCTGGTCCATATCGCCTGCTCCCGCATCAAAATCCTTCGCATACCTGCTCACACCTTCCCTCCAGCTCTTTCGGTTGATGTTGCATCTTGTTAGTGGCAACCTCGTATTGAACATGGCCATGTTTGTTCCTTTTCACCGATACAAGTTCTCGGCCATCACTTGACCTAGCAGATGGGCGTATCACTCTGGTCCGTATCACCCAGCCAATCGCGGCGAACCGCCAGTCCTCTCATCAATTCCAGACTTCCAGGGCATGTAGAGGCCTTCTCTACTAGTTGAAAGAATTGCGATGTGAAAAAGCTGGGATGCCGCTCCTTTAGGCTGTAACGCGTAAAGCGGTATGGTAGGCAACTCGATGAACAGACTGTACAGCTCAAGCTAATGTATGATCTCCCTGAGAACAGTTTTAGAGTACGACGAGTCTCGAGCCGGGCGTATTTGGATGGCTGCCTGTCGTCTCCAAGGCTGCTTTCCTAGGAAAGATTCTTATCGCGCGCTCCATCTGCTTACCATTGCTACACTGCTGCTGCGCTTAGAGAATTCTTTCCCTCATAGTGGGACTTCTGAGATTCTCGTTCTTTCCTTTCAGTCCGTTGTCTGTGTCGAAGTGATTAGATACGCGACCTTGAACGTCGTACGGTGCTTTTCTCTCTCGCGTTGTGAATCGTTTGGTCTGGCAAAGGAGACTCCTGCGTGGAGATTCCATTGCCTTCTAAGTTGTCACAAGCTTTTCGACGACGGACTGACACCAGTCAGTAAGTATTATTCCAGATGCGGAGTATCTATTGCAATGGAGACCACTGTCGTGCTGAGGGCTTTCCGTGATGTGGACGCTGACCATTCAAGCGGCATTCTCACCTCCAGCCCACCTCACTTCACTCTGATAACACTTACTTCACTCTGATAACATTTCGAGATTCCACTATGACACTACTGTAACTCTCCATCATCGTCAACCTTTTCCGAACATCACCACCAGCCACCAACGCGGCAATGGCGGGTAGGTGTCGACCTGAACTGACGGTAAACCATCGCTAACATCTACCAGACTTCCAGTCCGATCACTCACCTTCATCAGCCGCGGAAATGGCCAGCTTCATCGTACGAAAAGGCGAGGAGGGCAGCTCCTTCGGAGCTATCACCCAGAAGCATCAGAAGCATCAGAGCAAAACTTCCGCAGACTTTCTCATCCTCCCTCACCATGTCACCGAAGGCGAGGATGTCAGCAGCGCTACCAAAGCTGATGTTCCTTCACTCTCCCTCGGGAATCTTCCAGCGGAGCTTCGCAATGCAATCTACGAGCTTTCCTTCACCACCGAAGAGTGTACCTTCTTTGACATCACCAACACTTCTCCGCCATCATCAGCTCTGACCAAGGTGAGCCGTGAGGTGCGCAGAGAGACAAAGGGTTTATACGAGACAGCACGCGCCCGATTCTTTGACGTCAGCGAGCTTCAGCTTAACATCCTTGCTCTGGACTCGGGCACGACAATTCGTGCTCTCCCCACGGGGCTTTTGCAATCCATGAAGCACTTCAAGATGAACATCTACACGAAAGACATGAAGCCTTGTGTCAGGCTAGACCGAAACCTCCAAGCTTCCTATCCGATTTGGACCTGCATGGAAATCCACCACCCGAACTTAGAACTCCTCCTCAAATACACTGTTCGCTACAAGGATGGAGAGGGAGTCCCGTGGGTCGTTGTCGATATCCCACGAACGGAAAATGGAAGCGAGGAGGAGTTTGGGCCATTGAGTTGGATTCATGAGGTCCCGACGGCGTTGAAGCCTTTGGGAGACGCTATGGTAAAGCGGGCGTTGGTCAACCGCGGGGAGCCGACTGAGTCTGATATGACTATGCGGGAGCAGCTACTCTTCCTCTTTGGGCTAGCAAGGAAGAAATTATTGATGTAGGGGTGATTTAAGTTGGTTGATTGGGGTGAGACGATGAGGGACCATTGGTGCTCGAGGGATATGGCATCCCACAGCACCCTGACGGTGTTGCACTGACGTTGGCTTCTGGTTCAATCTAATAGTATCTGTTGAGCAAACAATCTTCAGTCTTGGATCAGTCTCACCCGCATGGTCTTGACCTATCAGTATGGCAGCTCCATTGAGGGAATCGCAGTCGCGGAGATGAAAGACAGTTTCAGCCGATGCTGAACCTCTTACTACAACATGAATATACTCAGCGAAGGAAGTCTTCTACGACCATCCGCGTCCTGATTGCTTGACTAGACATTGTCAACACTCGATCCGTTACGGCAAGAGATTTGCCGGGAGATCGCCAGCCAACCAGTCATCATGTCTCTCTCCCAACTCTGGAAAAGCCTCTCTCTACAGCAGCGTTTGCTTTTTGCAAGTCCTTCGGGCATGCTGGAGAATCACCAGACTACAAATCTCCTCTCCGGATGTCAACGCAGTTTCCGGATGCTCAAGTGGGCGGTTTCATCGTCGATCAGGCAAGCATACACCGACGGGATCCTCATCTTCGACCAGCGTAACGTGTATATACGGAACGTCGTCTGCGTAGTCTCAACAACGACTTCGAGTGCTGCATCTCCACTAACGACCAGAATCTCGTTCCAAGCTTACGAAGAAGATGCTGGCTTGCTGGAAAAGGTCTCCCAATAGATGGCAGCATGTCTTCTCGTGGTTCGTCGACCTTTGATCTGCTTGTGCAGGGCTTAGCTGGTCACTCATTGTGCTTTGTACTGCAGCAACGAACAATCTACTCTAGCAATCAACCCGCACATATAGGTGAGGTGCCGAGCGGCGGGCATCTTTTCCTCTGGAAATCCGCCTTCCCTATATCGCTCGAGTTGTTTCTAAACTTATACACATCCTAATATTAGTGTAGTCATTCGAACCGTAAGCTACAACTTCCCCTTACTTATGTCCTACTTATATGAATCCTCGACTATAGAGTTTGACTTTTAACTAACTAGAAATCAAAGTTAAATAAGTCATATATAACTTGACTTTAACTTATAGTTTATTAACTAGTTGACTTATAGTTAAAGTTATACCTTACTAGAACGTCCGCCGATATCTACCGAGATACCTACCGAGATGCTCGCTAAGCTACCTACTATCCTCTAGGGTACCTACTTTCCCCGAGATACTTACTCTCCGGGAGATACTCCGCCGAGATACCTACCTTCCCGCTAAGATACGTAATAGTATAGACCTACTTCCCCTCCCCTTCCGCTATAACGCCGAGCGGACCCCTATACTTTATACCTCCGCTATAGATTTTAGCTATAACAATAGGCTTTATATACTTTTAAACATAGTTTATATAACTAATATAATCTTTACCTATAAAACGAGCTAAATTTCATAAATTTACGATATATTATTATAAAGTTACTAGAATTCCTATCTAGAGATCTAAGTATTTACTTCCGATATATAGAATTTATTAGCCGAATTCTTAAATAGACAATTTTCACGTTAAATTGTATAGCTCGCTAGATATATATCTTAGAACAGTTTTTAAATGTAAATGTTAAAGCTCTTTATAAAGGCTACAATTCTATCTATTTAAAATTTCGAATTTATATAGGTAGCTATCGTTATATGCTTGCTTTACTACCCTAACCTAAACTCTAAACACGGATTCTCCGGAGACATATTGACTAGTTAACTAGTCGACTATTCATGACTAGTTAAAGTATGACTTTGACTTTACCTTCTAAGTCAAAGTCAGTCAAAAGTCAAACTCTATGTCCTCGACTAGACATTACTAGTAATCGTAGATTGAGCATTTCCTAGCTAAGCGCGAGCACTCGTACTCGCTAAAAGACTTTTCCTTTGATCTTTTTTGCGCAAGCCGCGCCATAAGAAATGTTCATGGCTCGCAGGAAAATGACAGCGCGTTGTGAATTCACCGACTAGCGGCTTGGCTTCTTGGCAGAGCGAGTCCGGAAGTATCCGCGCGGTGCAGACGACGTGCCGATCTTTCCATACTTTGTACTCCGCCCTCGCTCTGCTTTCCCTTCTCAAAAACTTCTTTGCTTTGCTATTCCCACCGCAGCGACCCCTTGACGAACAGTGTTTGACACCGCATCCGCTCTGACACGACCTTCTTCGACCTGCAGTTTCCGCCAAAGCGTATCCCCCGTGGGCCGTTCTCAACAACATCAGTTCCATCTCTCGAGACCCTCCGCCTTCATCCAACATGGCGCCAACCACAAGAAGTAGCAAGATCCCCTCGAACGCTGCGCCTACAGCCGCCAGCATGCCCGTCAACTCCCTTACTTCCTTCAGCCCGCAGGGTGACGCGCGCTCAAAGCGCAAGAAAGAGTCCAAGGGGTCTTGCGCACGCGCAAAACGGTCCAAGACCGTATCCGCTGCCGTCGAGGAAGATGCGAGCGTTAGGAAACTGTCTCGCAGCCGCGTGCCAAAGGTTGCTCGGCCATCGAATGCTGCCAGCAAGGTGTTCAGCATCTCCGAGCTCCATGGGCAGATCCTTCTCAACCTCGACACGAAGACCCTGCTCCTAGCTCAGCGTGTTAACAAGGACTGGCAGGCCAAGATCAGTCAAACCACATCTCTGCGCAAGAAGCTCTTCCTCGAACCAGCCACCAAGAGCGAGCTTTCCCGCCTGAACATCGTGGAGTCCCGAGACATAGTCATGATGGATCACGCCGGCAATGAGATCGACGAGTCACCTATCAAAGCCAACAACGTCTGGAAGTCCCGCCCTCGCGACAGTGCCAACAAGAACAGCGAGGTGATCATACTCAACCCGCTCCTCCTCTAGCAATTGCGTATCACGCCAACCTTCACCAGCGCTCGACTATGGCAAGCTCGACCAGGCCCACCTTCTGAGCCAACACCCACCCACGAGTCATGGAGAAATATGCTGCTGACACAGCCGCCGATCGCCAAGCTTGGCTGCATGGTGCAGAATCTCGGCTTCTTCACCGACATGAGCTACTTCAAGTCAGACGGACACAAGAGGCTGGAAGACATCATCGTTACTGCGGAGAAGCATGTTGCGGGCTTTGGCCGCGGGGAATGTTGCGTCTTTGGTCGTGGGTGGTATGGTAACAACGCGGCGATGAACTTCTTCGGAGACCAGCCGGAGGAGGCCGACCTTGTAGACGCTGGACTGCAGTTGGCGTCATATTGAGACGGAAAGAGGGTGTGAATCTTGAGTGATGGTTTTGAGAGATTTGTACAAAGACGAATCAAAGATGGGATCTTGAGCGATGGTTCATCGAAATGGCGGTCAATCGAGACATGACATCGGCGAGAATCTTGAGCGATGGTCTCGCTCGCCCAGCGTGGTGATAATGAGCAGAATTGTGCTCCTGTATACTAGGTTTTGAGCCATGGTCCCTTAGCTGGAAGGTGATAGCTGATTGTCATCATACGCAGATGCGACCTCCGCGGTCTTTGTTCTGTGCATCTAACCATTTCCTGTCTTTGCCTCTCTCTCTTTGAATTAACTTACTTTGTGCAGCATCCGGCCGCCTGTAGCACATACCACGGCCACAAACTAGGGCAGTGGATCTGTGAGAAGGTTGACGGATCCACCCATGAGTGAGCATAGCTGTCCAACTTCTCCTCGCAAAGATGAGCAGAAAGCCAGCCATGTCCACCACGCTACAACGAGGGCGTACGTGTTGCCACCGTTTCGTCAACACCGCTATTTGATAAAATAAGGCGATTTTCATCAAGGTTTTGAC
>KZ110538.1:141871-186138 GCA_002116395.1 Ramularia endophylla | reverse complement strand
TACTAAGGAGTCTCTATTTCCTTTACTTTAGTACGTTGTTACTAATAAGAAGTAGGCTCTATAATAGTATAGTAAGGTTTAACTTCCGAAAATAGCTATATGCCGGACATTTACTAAGCGTCAAAATCAAGCCAATACTTGGCCCTGTCACATGCTAGTTTATGCGGGGATTTCATGGTTTATTGACTAGTCTCCGCCTCGCACCGTCTGTCCGACTAGCGCCAAAACCGTATGGACCTGCAAAGGGATATACTCCGTCATATCAAGTTCCAATACACCATTTTGATTGATGATTGACAATTGAAGAGGAGAAATGTCGACTCTAGTGTTTCCCCCAATACCGCCCAACGAGCTACACACAGAAGAGGCAGCAGTACTCGCCAGAGAGCTCTCCTGGCTGCTCACCTCCCTCCAAACGACCCTCCGCTCCCTCAAATCCGGGCTCGAAGAATGCGCTTCCCTCCTCGCACCCGCTGAACCCGGCTCGACACTCCCGCTCTCCTCCCTCCGCTCCGAACACCTCAAAGGCTTCATCACACGTGTCGGCACGCGAATTGTCAAAGGCGACATCCACCTCCGCTTACCCTCGCTGCCTCCTCCGAAAGGCGCAGGTAGTGTCAAGCTCAGCATCTCCAATCTCCCCACCGCGCCGACTCTCACACTCCCTCAACTGGGCCAATGTCGCACCCTCATCAACAGCTGTCTGGATGTGGTGGACGCGACATTGTGGACGGGAGATAAGGAGAATGCAGACTTTGTCTCAGGCCAATTGCGACTTCTACATGAGAACATCCAAGAAGCCAAAGGCGCGCTG
The DNA here is from genome assembly GCA_002116395.1 of Ramularia endophylla. NCBI lineage: Eukaryota > Fungi > Ascomycota > Dothideomycetes > Mycosphaerellales > Mycosphaerellaceae > Ramularia > Ramularia endophylla. The sequence goes on along the minus strand of KZ110538.1, from coordinate 185,324 downwards.
AAGGGTTGGACAGAAGGACAGAAGGCGTGGAATGAAGAGGGCGTGGACGAGCGGGCCTTCAACCCGCCGCTGCCTGGAAATGTTTCGTTCCATTTGAGCATTTCTGAGGCGGCCATTCTCCTCAACATTCGCGTGCTGGAGGTAGCCAATCCGCATACTGGGACAAACACCCCTGTCGCACCTGGAGGCTCGTTTAGTGGACTTTCACTCAGGGAAAGATTTACGACAGCATTTGGTGGAGCGAAGCCCGCTTTGCATGATGAGGCTAATGAGGTTTTTGCTTGGAAAGGGCAGGATGTAACGGTTAGGGAGAAAGTGAGGGTTGAAAGTCAAGATCCGAGCTTGATGGCTGCTATGGCGAAGCTTGGAGCTCTGGAAAGAAGTATTGCGCTGGAGAGGAGGGCATTGGACGTTGTCATGGGGAGGGAAGGTGATTGAGAGTGGTGTGGCCGATATACTTTGCATTGTGTCGCTGGACGAACATGCATGATTTGAATGGACCGGGCTGGATCTTTCACAAGATCAACGCATATGGCGACCACAGTCTTCAAACCACTGCTACCCCGCCTCGAGTCCTTCGACCTGGTTGCTATTCGAGATCCTTGCCCTGGTTACTTTCTGCTTCGAATAGGTCCTGGAGCCGAACGCTAGCAATGGACATATCCTGGGCAACCTTCATAACAGATACGTTCGAGAGCGTTCTCGAACCCGATCAATGCCCAGGAATGTCCAGGCCAGCATCAGCGGATTACAGCGATGGATGAATTGCTGACAGCTGGGATCATGCTCGGTGAGCGACCTTGAATCTCTGAAAAGCTACCCCGAGCTCTCGTTCTGCGCCAGAGTCTCGATTCCCACTCAAACTCTCCATTCGCCCCCGAATACCAGACGATCCGCAATTGCCCCATCCAATACCGATCTCACTCTCGCAGACCGCATCGCATGAGGTGTTGCTTGATCGATCTCGAGATTTCTGAGACACTTCAATCCAACAAGGTTTCTCCGCGGGCTCCCCTCCGAAGATCGGCGTCTGCCTGCGATTTCGCCCGCAAAGCGTTTTCTAATCCTTGGCTTTCGATAACGATAAGAGCAAGGATTCGAGCAATCACAGGCGCGAAGATGAGCTGACCGGCGACTGCGGAGCCCAGTCCCAAGAACATTATTGTTTTCATTACTTGTGGCGATGCTGGACTGATACTGACAACATACACCTGCTTTGTTGAACCGCCTCTCCCCACGACTTTAAAGGAATGCATTCCTCGCCTTGCTTTTATGATTCATTGTACTGAACTTTCGCACCTCTACTGCTGAAGCTTACAATTCTGGACCACTGCTCGCAATGCCGCCACACCTTCTCACGGCCGTCGACTCGACATCACACATACACCTCATCATCGGTTCGAATCCTCTCGCCGGTGCACGATGCACTCGATCACTTGATGTCGGCGCGAAACCCATCCTCATCGCACCCGAGACGGCGAATCTTCACTATGGTCTAGCGAAGAGGATAGAAGAGAATGCAGTTGAATGGACCAAAAGAGATTTTGAAGAGAGCGACTTGACCTCACTGGGAAGAGAAGAGGTAGATCGCGTTGTGGACGCCGTGTTCGTCACATCGGGAGGCAAAACCGCTTTGAGCACAAGGATATCCACATTATGCAGAAAACTCCGCATACCGGTAAATGTAGCAGACGCTCCCAACCTCTGCACATTCACGCTCCTCTCCACGCACTCCTCCGGTCCTCTACAGATTGGCGTCACGACTTCTGGAAAAGGCTGCAAGCTCGCTTCAAGAATACGACGAGAAATCGCATCCGCATTGCCGCAAAATCTCGGACCTGCAGTCGACCGTCTGGGCACTGTAAGGAGGAAGATCTGGGAACAAGACCACCTCGAAGATTCCGCGGGCGATCTCGAAGTCGATGATGAGGACTCCGGCCAGACATCCACTTTCAACAAGCTCATCACACCCACAGACACCGAAGCCGCAAAAGCTAGGCGCATGCGTTGGCTTTCGCAGATCTGTGAGTATTGGCCTTTACGACGATTGGCAGCCATTACGGACGAGGACGTCGAACAAATTCTACAAAGTTACAAAGAGGAGGCTGCACTGCCTGCTACTTCCTCTGATCAAGCGCCTGTTCTCAGCATTGCTACCCTTGATGCACGGCAAGCAAGAGGAAAGATCATACTTGCAGGATCAGGGCCCGGTCATCCAGATCTGCTAACGACAGCAACACTAAAAGCAATCCGCAGCGCAGACCTCATCCTCGCGGACAAACTCGTACCCGCACCCGTCCTGGAACTCGTCCCGCGCCGCACCCCAATTCAAATCGCCCGAAAGTTTCCCGGAAACGCCGACGCCGCACAAGAAGAACTCCACCGCATGGGACTTGAAGCTCTCAAAGAAGGAAAGACAGTCTTGAGATTAAAGCAAGGAGACCCATACCTCTACGGCCGCGGCGCAGAAGAAGTAGCATTTTTCCGCCAACATGGATTCGAAGCAATGGTTCTTCCTGGAATCACATCCTCTCTGAGCGCACCGCTTTTCGCGGGAATACCAGTCACACATCGTGCTGTTAGTGATCAAGTCTTGATATGCACGGGTACGGGACGGAAAGGCGCGAGTCCGGAACCTCCTGCTTATTTGGGTAATCAGACGGTAGTGTTTCTTATGGCGTTACATCGTCTTCAAGATCTCGTGACGAGTCTCGTAGAAAGGAAGGTGGAGGCGTATCCGAAGGAGACACCTTGTGCGGTTATTGAGCGGGCTAGTTGTCCCGATCAGAGGGTTATTCGAACAACGCTGGAGCATGTTTGCGCGGCTGTGGAGGTTGAGGGGAGTCGACCGCCGGGATTGTTGGTTGTGGGAAAGAGTTGTGAGGTTCTTGGGAGGAGCGAGTTGAAATGGGTTGTTGAGGATGGATTCTGGGGATTGGAGAGTTTGGATGGGCTTGGGGATGGTGCTGGACTTGGGAAGAAGGGGTTGGATGGGTTGAGGGAGGCGCTTGTTACGCCTGGGGTGGAGGTTAAGGGGGAGTTTGTCACTGCTAAGGAGGTTCTGAGGGGATCATGAGTGATTGTGTAGTGGTCGGAATGAGGCGAAATGGAAGGGAACCATCCTTCATGTCTCGCCTTGAGTTGACAAGGCCTGTGTTACAATATCCCGTCCCGCTGCGAGTTTAGTGGTCACTCCTCGGAGGTCTCAAGAGCCAAGATCGCTCTTTGCTCCATGCGACCTGCGTTGAGAGGTGATGCAACTGGAAGAATGATGGGACTGCCATTTCACTGTCGTGGCTATCAGCTTGATTCAACGTCTTGAGCCTGTCTTCGCACAGCGTTGAGACATCCTAGCGCATCCATGATGCTGAAGTCTCCCGGTGCAAGCCGCAAGCAACTGGATTGCCATCCATAGCAAAGCAGTCGACGACCTGGCCGCTTTTGATGAGGAAACTCGTCACTGCGAGCAACGTCCATGATCTTTACCATCTACACTAGGATTCACTCCGGCGCAAACTTTCCGTAAATGAAGGCTCCTCTCCCGCTCTCGCGCGACAAGAGGGCGTGGTATCTCGAACTGCTGGTCGTTCACTTGACAGCGGTCTCCTGTAATGAAGAGTCACAAGATGTGGACTGGGCTTTGGTGTTTTTGATGTGGTAATATTTCCCCTGGATCCCACGCTTCGTCGCGTTCATCGATGTCGAAATTGCGTCCCACGATAGGCCTTCATCATCACGAAGTCTCATTAACTTGGTAACCTCTTCTGGTGTCCATTTCCGGTTTATGGTGCCTTTAATGCGGTAGTATTTATTCTTGACCACTTTCTTCGTCTCCTTCATTGATGTCGCAACTGCGTTCCACGATAGACTCTCGTCGTCACGAAGGCTCAGTAGCTGGGTAACCTTTTCTGGCGTCCATTTCCGATTTCCAGAGGGCGAATCATCTCCAAGTTTGAGGAGCGCTGACTGAAGGTTTTGACGCGTACCCCAATCAGTTTTCCCCATCCGTGACGCGATTTCTGGCACAGTATGACCCTGTTCATGTAATTGGATCATTTTTTCTCGATCCTTCAGGGTGAATCTCGTTATGCCGGCGTGTGGGTCCGGCATTAAGAATGAACGAGAGCGTATTCTACACGACACCGAGTCGTACCTCCGGTCTAGTTGCTTCGCAATGCTGGCAATGGAAGATTTCGTGCTCAGTGCACGGCGAATCGCATCGTCTTCCTCGCGTGTGAACCTTTTCGCAGCGCTGGATCTCACGTTCAGTTTTCTGCCAACTATAAGGGCCCGAACGCTGCCAACGGTCCTCCTGAGTTCGAATGCAATAGAAGTTTTAGGTTTACCCTCTCGCATTCGTTGCTTGACGAGTTCTACGTCCTGCTCCGTCCAGTCAGGAGATCCATTTCCAGTTGTTCGATCCGCGGGTGGACAAGCCTCATTGTAGCGTCTCCTAATAGTAGACGGCGAGAGCTTCAGTCGTTTTGCGATGGCCCAAAAAGTCACACCTTCATTCGCAAGCTTGACAATTTCCGGGATTTGGGACTCTCCTGCTTTTGGGCCAAAGGAACCATTACGAAAAGCATCCTGTGGCAGGTCTGGATTCTGATGCCGCAAATAGTTTTGATAGCGCGCGTAGATTCCACTCGTTGTTCGGTCCAGCGTTACTGCTACATTTTTGCAAGACTCGCCAGCCTTTGCGAAACGAATAATGAAATCATCTTCTTGTTGGCCGTATCTGTTCCTTTCGGTGTTCATATTGGTATTGCCGGTGTCATGAGCCTCTTTTCTAGCATCTCTCAGTTCCAGGATTTGGTGTTGGTCCGCTGGGGAAAGGCTATAAGGTAATGCGCGGTCAATCAAAGCTCGAGAGGTTATGCATCATGAGACCTGGTAGTAGATACCTCTCATATAAAGCGGTCGGGAATGCTGGGGTGACCCTCTTGGTACTTTTGAAGCGCTGTTGCGACGCAAAACCACATTGCAAGCCGACCCAGCACGGTCTACTTCGAATTACCAGCGGCGCAAGGAATGAAGGGAACATGTCGTCGAGACTGAGGCTGTCAATGCGAAGAAGAGGAGAGAAGCGGTGTCGCTGGCACAAACTCAATTTTCGGGAGGCTCCGCCCGTGCCACGCGAGAAGGAGTGGGGCGTCACATCTGCGTACGGAGTACCTACGGTTGGTCTCGTGCACCTGGACAAACAGCGCAGCAGACAGGAAGATACGACTACCTACCCAGCACCATCGCTACCGATCCTTCTCCAGGTAGGCGGCACTTTGATTCAAAAGCACGAGCACAACACCTGCAGACACCACCGCGGACATGCAGCGCATAGAGCCGCGCGCAGCGGAAGCAGCACCGTCGACACAAGAAGGACAGCAGGGACAGCAACAGGGAGGCCGTCTCGGTCCGGGCAGTCTACCCACGGGGTTCGCCAGTACCGGGCGCGAGAGCCATACGCAAAGCTTTGAGGAAATCTATGGCGTGCCTGAGAACTTCTTAGAGATTGAGGTGAGGGCAATGCGTTCCTTATCGTTGGACAAGGATATACGAACAGCACCTAACGACCAGCCTCCCCACAGGTCACAGATCCACAAACACACCAGCCGACTTCATCACCATCGTCGCGATACACGACCTATTTAATCCGACTCGCGACCAACATACCTGCCTTCAAACTGCGCCGGAGTGAGGTCCGCCGACGATACTCCGACTTTGAGGTTTTCCGTGATCTACTCGAGAGGGAGAGCGCACGAGTGAGCATCCCACCACTCCCAGGTAAAGTCTACCTGAACAGATTCGACGATGTGGTTATTGAAGACCGCAGGCGGGGACTGGAGCGCTTTCTTAAGATAGTAGTTGGGCATCCGCTGCTGCAGACTGGGAGTCGGGTTCTGGGAGGATTTGTGCAGGATCCAAACTGGGATCGTAATGCCTGGTAGGACCAGGCGTATAGGGACGATGTGCTAGGCGAGTACAACTACCTCGACTAGTCGGAATTTTGGTCGACATCAGAGATTTGGTCGGCAGGGAATTGAGTTTACAGTCTTGATTTTGCAAACTTGGGACCGCCGAGGACGTGGGTTTGGCAGGTCTTTTCAGCGCTTTAGCGGGATTTCGTTCAGTCTTTCTACGCAGCAATGGTATGTACATGAATCACTTGTTTCTCTTTTAAAGATACTCTGACGCAGGTGAATTACAACACTGACTACGCACCAACAACATCGACACAACTTGGATTCACTAAACTGCTTTCAATCCAACCCATTGACGTGCTTAGCGGCCACTGGGTTGACCTTCAAGCTCAAAAGATCCGGACGCGAGTAATGGCCGACAACGTCGATATTCTGAGTAGCGTACGTGCGGTCTTCCAGATTGATGTCCGCATAGAGGATACCCTCTTCTGTTGGATCAAGAGCTTCGACCAGTGGAGCACCGTTCGGCCCGTAAATCATGGCAAAACCTCCACCCGGCTGGAAATCTGTCAGTCTGGCAAGAGCAGAATTTGGCTCTCTTCTGGAACTCACTGCTTTCACGAAGGGCGCGCCCTCGAGATGGGTAGCCTTCAGGTTCTTCTCCGTCAAGATTTGAGTGCATACCAGGTTGAAGCATGCGCCCTCCGTGGCCATGAACTGGCAGGTCCTTGACTGAGATTCGGCCGTGAACTATGCACAGCATCAGCCTACCACCGGACGTTTCCCATGAAATCCGTCCCACCATCCGGAACGATGATCTGGACGGGTTACATACATGATATGGAAAGCCTGGGACACCTTCAGGCATTTCCCAGAATGGTGGCCAGCCCGCGACATGGATGTCCACGCCTTGGCTATACTCATAGTACCGCAGCAGCGGCTGCAGGTGCTCCCAGCAATTCAAGCCGCCAATCTTACCAAACGGAGAATCCACTACACACTGCAAAGACTCGGCTTGTCCGTCACCCCAGACAGAGCGCTCGACGGAGGTAGGCTTGATCTTGCGCCTATGGAGGACAATGTCACCTGATGGAGCTATGAAAGATTGTGAGATGTAGAGGCTGTTGTTGTGCCTCTCGCTGTAGCCTAGGACGATGAAAATGCCAGCTTCCTTCACGGCAGCGCGGATCTTGTCCATCTCGGGAGACTCCTTACGCAGGGAGTTGGACATGTATTCGTGGATGAAAGGCGTGTTCTGGAGCTTGTTTTCCGTCCAGATGGACCTGGTATACCCCACTCCGGTCAGTTTGAATTCAGACGGGTGTTTGGCTGACTGACCACGGATATCCTGGGATGAAAACCTCAGGAAATCCCAAGACGTTAGCACCCTCGCTAGCTGCTTGCTTGATCAGGCTGATGGTCTTTGCAACGCCGCCTTGCAGGTCATTCCACGCTGGCTCCGCTTGAACTGCGGCGACCTTGACGGTTTTGGGCAGTGTTTCAGCCATGATGGGGACAACGTTGCTGCTAGTATCGTTACTATCGATCAAAATGCCTGAATTGCTTGATTCGGATTCTGGATGTCGCATGTCCCTTCAAATGGCACGGTACAACGTTGCGCGAACTCGCGACGAAGTACTGAAAGTGGGGAACCTTCAGCATACTTGTAGCTCCTGAGAGCATTGGCAGATTGGTCCTTATCTCTCCCCTCTCGAGCCCCTCTTCAGCTGCATATATCAACACCCAGAGCTCATACCTTGAGCTGTTGAGACTACGAAGATCAAATCCTCCTGATACACCCAACGACGGAAATCGCCGCTTTATATAAAGCACGAAATATGGTGACGCTGGTGACGCGGCACTAGCAAAGCTTAAAGAGAAATGTCACACCGAACCAGTCGACGCTTGGTAATGACATTCTGGTTATTCGTGTAGCTCTTGCTAAGATGACATACTTGCAGGCAGCAGCTATGATGAACAATAGATACATAGTCAAGTTCGAGCGATGAGAGGACCCGACTTGTCAGCTCTACCGCAAGCAAACAACTACAACATGCCTTGGTGAAGAGATGGACCGTTCATTGGACGCCGGTCAATTCCACGACGAGTATGCGACATACAGTGACCGGGAAGGAAATACTCACGACGTGGAATGTTCGCCAATGGTTTCTATCATCCGGCCCATATTCAGGAGCATCGCCCTTTGCGCCGACAATACACGCCAATCATACTTCAATCCCCGCCATGAGCCTTCAACCCTGGAGCTCGCGGATCTAAGGCCGCGAATGCAGCACGAACAGCACCGTATGTTCACAGGGAAGCGTCGTCGACCTGGATTGATCCTTACAAGGACTCTTGTCATTGCATTGCCATGCATGATCCTAATGGCACTGGGCGTAATTCATATCCTCCAAGCATTGTTGGGCCGAGAACGCCTGTTGTGGAACTCTCCGTCGAGCAATGGCCTTCCACCACCTACCTGGAGCCGTCCAGACCGTGGCAGAATGACAACAGAAGTAGCCGCCGCACGCCTTTTCAACGTTTTGCCAGTCCCTTGTCACTCGCACAACGACTACTGGCGGGACACGCCCTTATTAGAGGCTATTTCCCTTGGTGCTATCAGTGTTGAAGCTGATATTTGGACTTTCGACGAAGAGCTGTATGTTGGGCACAATGTAGGCTCACTGACGCCTCAAAGAACTTTCCGACAGCTTTACACACAGCCGTTGATCGAGCTTCTGAACCGCTCCACAAGTGAAATTAGCGGTTTGTTCCGACCTCACATCTTCGGAGCAGACCCAAAACAAACTCTGGTGCTACTGGTCGATTTCAAGAACAAACCGTCCGAGACATGGCGCCTCCTAGAGAAGCAGCTTGAACCACTTCGCCAAAGAGGATACCTGACAGTGTTTGATGGAGTTTCTACAGACTTGCGAGCTATTACCGTCGTTGCGACTGGTAAGGCTCCGTTCAACCTCATTTCCGGCAGTGGATTCTACCAGGACGTATTCTTTGATGCACCATTGGACGAGCTCTGGCAGCCACCGCGACTTCGTCCACTCTCAAACGATGATCAACGGACAATCATGATGGACTATGGTACGGCCATGGCCTCGCCGCAAGATGCCGAAACCGATGATCTCGGCCCTATCATCGCCGCGAAAGAAGAGTACAATTCAACGAATTCATACTACGCAAGCGTATCCTTCAAAGCGACAATAGGAAATGTTTGGCGAGGTCATTTGTCACCGCATCAGATGAAGGTATGTTTCTTTCGCCGGAGTTCACAAACATTCGCTAATCTTGAGCAGATGATTCGTGGTCACATTCGAGGAGCACGACAACGGAATTTAAAAGTCCGATATTGGGACACTCCGATCTGGCCCATCTCGCTCCGGAACCATGTATGGCACGTCTTGGTGAAAGAGGGCGCCGATGTTCTTAGTGTGGATGATGTTGCAGCTTGTGCCATGTCCAATTGGCAGGTGAAAGCACATGGCTGGCTGTAATGGATTCTATGTACTCTGCTGAAGTCCATGTATACCTTCGACCTTTCTCTTGTCTGTCCCGTATTCCTCCACCAATAAGGTATCGTATCTTACGTCTATTACGTAACATTCGCTGCTGGTGGAAGTATATACCTACTTCACCTCCACTTCAACGCCCTCTCCTCGACATTCCACCCAAGGCAAATTTCAATAACATGTCCGCGAGTGTATCACTGATCGGCACCCTGCCAAACGAAATATGGGATCGAATCTTCTCACTCCTCACATCTCGCAAAGATGTCAGCGCCTGCCGACTGACGTGCCGATCTTTCAAGGACCTCGGTTCGCCGTATCTAATCACAACTGTGTGCTTTGCACTCCGGATGGACACCCTAAATAAGCTATACGATATCATAGAACACCCGTTCTTCCGGGAATATGTTACGGAGCTGGTCTATGATACAAGCGAGTACGATTCCAGGTGTGAGGATATGGATGCATATTGCCATGCTCGTGAAGATTCCGAATTGGAGTTCGAGACTCTTACTATGATACATCAGGCTCGCTCGAGCCTGCTTCATCGTGTACTCAGACATCCGATTGCAGACGAACAAGTGAGAAGAGGACTACAGACAACTATCGAGATTGACCGGGTGCCCATTGTGCATGAATGGCACGAACGTGAAAGGAATCCGTCACGCCCAGTTCCTTGGCAGCGGTAGGTGATATTGATATTGTCTCGAAGCCGATCTCGGCACCTGCAACAGGTAGCAGAAACACTGACGGCTCTGTTCTATCATCAGATACTGGTGGGGAGGACTGGAGTACAATGAACGTTATTCGGAACAAGAATCACTTATCAAAAACAATGGAGCAGCTACAATCCTACAGCAGGCCCTCGATGCTTTTCCGCGACTTAGGCATGTCATTTTCGGAGACTACCGCAACCTGGCGAAGGATGGGGAAGATTACCCAAGTTGTTGCTCACGATTATTTGGGAGGGAAACATTGCCGCCGCGAACATTCAGTGACCCGCACTTCGAGAACTGGCAATTTGAACCAGACGACGTGGACGTGGACGATGACGTGGGCGATGCCGAAAACAGATGGAGCAGGCTCTTTTTCATTCTAAAAGAACTTGGCAAGAGCCCAGTCCACCTGAAGAGCTTAACGATTGGTGCCAACAAATGGTCTGTTCCTACTGGAGACTCCCATCTACCTGGAAAATCCTCTACAGAGCTAGCACCAATGCACTTATCCAGTTTAATGAAAGATTCGCCCGAGAGATTGCCTTGTCTCGAGAAGATTGAAGCACTTTCCTTACCAATACATACCGGACTTGCTGACTTCAGCCTTGATCTCAATGTTGAAGACGAAGATGCACTTGCAACACTTGACCAGTATATCAACGAATGTCCACTTCCACTGGTACTGAAAGCCGCTTCATCGACTCTAAGATACCTCGACCTTGGCTCTGTTGACCTGATGCGACCGGCAGGTGAAGACTTCGACGCCTTTGATCTTGCCCTCAACCCACCTGGCCATAATGTCTTACGCATGATGCTCTTCTCCATAAATTTCCCGGCACTCAAGCATATCAAGCTCAGTGGATGGGTCATACAACCCATGGAGTTCCTAAAGTTTTTGGACCAGATGCAGAGCACGCTAGAGTTTCTAGAACTCCATCGTAATATCACCCATGGAGACCTCACAACGAAGAAGAGCTCAATGTCGCTCGCAAAAGCCGGAGGTAGACAAATGTCGTTGCAGGGTGTGATCATCGACAACTACGAGTTGATTGCTACTTCTAAAGCTGGAAATGATGACATGCCGAATTGGGATATAAATGATCTGTATGATCAGGGTTATTACCAGTACGCTCAAGTCGGCCGTGATTATGAGCGCGAAAGCATGTGGCTTGAAGGAAGGAAGAATATGCTTTTTTGAGGTTAACTCGACATCATGCGTCATGAGCGTCTGTGCAAAGCAGCGATGATGCTAGGAAGTGTAAAGAAATATCTACGGTATGTCTGCTGAAGTCTGAGAAGATTCTAGATTCCTTTGCTGGCCAGTAGCCTCTCAAACTCCTCGTCCTCCCTTTCTAGATCTACCTTACTACCTTCCGGCAAGTAGTAGTAGATCACTGACGCAAGGATGCCAATACCACCAGCAACGTAAAAAGTCGACGAAGGCCCAGCCGCAGCTCGGATGGGAGTAAAGACTTGCGTGCCGATCGCGGCTCCTGCCTTACCAAATCCAGCGGCGATTCCGTAGCCCATGCCTCGGGCAGCAGTAGGGAAGGCCTCGCATGAGATCAAACCAATCGTGGCTCCGGGACCCATGTGCCCAAATCTGAAAAGTGTCAGCAGGCGACGCGAGCAGGCAGCGTGAGGGAACATACGCTTGTAGGAGACCATAGAGAACGATGAATGCTGGCAGAGAATGATCAATAAGTCTCTGATAGCATCCACCAACGATGAAACCAATCACGACATAACCAAGCAAGAAGCCCGTGATACCTGTCCACCGACGACCAATTTTGTTGACTAGCCATGCACCTACGAATACCCCTGGAATGGGCATCAGAGCGAGATAGAGCTGCCAGAGTGCGACAGTTCGAACATTCTTCCCAGGAACGAGGTTGTTGATAATCGCAGCACTCAAGATCGAGTTTGGGCTACACGGTTTGAGTCAGTGTTGCAGATCACTCGCAACGAGTTTTGCTGTACTCACAAGTTGACAAAGTCATAGAGAAAGAACGCGCTCGATGTCCCTAGTATACGCTTCCAGTACATTCGCAACAGCAGCACCCATGGGATCCTCCGCTTGTGAAAGTTACTGCGAGTGAACAACTTCCCGTCTTGCATCCTCCACCTGGACAGGATTACCAGAAGTGGTAGGATAGTGGCTATCGAGTAGATGGCGTGAAAAGCCACTTTGAGCTCGTTGTCACTTCCAATCAGACTCATGAGATAGACGAAGATGCAGAGAGCGCTGCCGGATGTCGCCATGAGAGTGGAGACCAGCACCTGGATTGGCCCTCGTTGAGAATCGAAATGCTCATTCGAGCCTTCAAGAGCTGCTGCTGCAGAAGTTGGGTATTCTCCTCCGACGCCCACTCCCGCGGCTCCACGAGCAATAGTCAAGTACCAGAGCATATCGTGAGATCCATTCACTTGGAATGCCAATGCAGACATGAGCGTTCCAATGACGACCAGGCCAGATGTGATGAGCATACCGCCTTTTCGGCTGAAACGATCGGAAGTATAGCCAAAAATGAGAATGCCAATGACGGATCCAACCAAGAGACTGTTTGAGATGCGTGTCTGGATCTCCGAAGTGTATACCTTACTACCGAGCAAGTGTTGGAACACGACATTCGTTGGCGATGCTAGACTCTGCTGGAACCCATCGGACAGGTTTGCGAGTGCACTTCCAATGATTGTTATGATGCTTCCCGTCTTCCGAGAGTGTTGGTCGTATTTTCCAGGTTCCTGGTCGAGTGACGATCGCTCTGAGGAACGTTGGAGAGTTGTGTTCTTCTCATCATGCGTGGGTGCGACCCGTTCTGTCATGGCTGGTTCTTCAGTGGCCATACTGAGAAATAACTGAAGCGTTTGAACAGGAAAAAAATAAAAGTCGGAGAAAAGTGCTATTCATACCCACCGAACAATAGGCCGGAGACTAATGGCGCAGAGATAAGCTTGCGCAGGATGAGCGGATGAAGGCTCTGCCATCTACACTTACTGGAGATAGAGATTTTGTTGAATATCGGTATGGATACTGTGGGCCCTTGGAAATCTTTTAACTGGTCGAGATGTTAGTCAGCTCGCGAAAATCTGCCGCGTTCGGTCATATGGCAGCGACGTCGGTCGTCGATGTGAAGATCGACTATCTCCCAGATTACTCACAATGTTGAAGTTATACTGGCGGTATGACTTGATAGCGATGACTAGTGATGCCAAGTCCAGAAAAAGAGCAAGTCGAAAGCTGGCTGTGAACTGACATTTCCATGCGCACGGAGAGACATATCGTTGTTTGAAAACATCTCAGAAGCAAAGATGGAGGGAGATCAATTGGTGGAATGCAATAGTTGGCCATTCGATTGTTGGATCTGCAGGTGTTGATCCGTGGGTTTGTAGAGACTGGATCTGTTGAATTCGCTGTGTACTGTTGATGTTGCCACCGTCGTGATCTATCATCTCAGCTGCCAGAGCACTGGAGGTCTTTCGCTACTCATGGATTTCCTCCTCTCGTTGCCACTTGTCTTTTGGCTGCTTGTACAACGACCAAGCTCGATCAGCAATGTTCGCAGGGCTGAGATTCTTGGCATCAGGAGAGACAACACCGCCTACACTGAGGAGTGCGACGTGCACGTCCTTGCCGTATTGAGCGTGGATGGATAGAACCAGAGCTCTCTGGGCAGACTTGACCATCGATAGAGACACCAAAGCAGGTAAAGGCTCTTTGTACAGCTGAGTTGTGCTAGTAACGAAGAAGGACGGCGAGTTATCCGAGCCGGAGGCTTCCTTGAGCTGTGGTATCGCCCATTGCGCAACTTCGTATAACGAGAGATTCGTGAGCTGGACAAACATGTCAGATTGTGCGAGCTGCATGGATACGAAATCAGTGTTACCTTAAAGTCCCGCTCGATGTCCTCTACGCTCTCCTCAAGTGGTGGCTTGCCGGCAACTCGAGCAGCGTTGTAAAGGACACATTCCAGGGTTCCAAAAGATTCGATCTCGCCGAGTGTCTTTTTAAGCTGAGCGGAGTCCGTCAAATCGCATGTCCATGTCTTCACCTGGCAACTGTAGCCCCGCTCCTGTACGGCGTCCAGCACTTTGTTTTCGTCCTCTTCCAGGCGAGTGCCGTCGCGGCTGACAAGTGCGATATGAGTAAAACCTCGAACAGCAAAGTTCGCAGCGACCCCAACACCAATTCCTGGGCCCGAGCCCAAAACAAGGAGAGTCTTTCCAGGCATTTTTCAATGGATGAGTAGATTGTACGGAGGTTGGTCTACTTGGTTTGGTGGCGTGTGGAAGGGAAGTACCGGATCCACCTCCGGCTATGATGAGTGATCGACCGGATAGACCCGATCGACTGGGTCGATTATTTCCGAAGGATTTCTCCTTGACTTTCTCCTGGACATCAGAGAGAGAAATACATTTTGGATCTGGTCGGAGCTTGTTTCTTACGAATTTGTTACAGTTGAAAAGAATAGGTTGCAGGGAGCAGAGAAGGAGGCAAGCTCGTCCTCAAGGCAGCCTTCCGTCTTTTCGTACCTGACTGCCCTTTCAATGGCTGAGCACAAGAACTGCATGACGTCCGTCCAGCGGCAGGTCGCCTACGATCTGGTTGACGCCTTCAATCGAATGGACATCAACGAGATCATCTCGAAGCGGGCTGATGAATGTCTGCGGCACATTCTACCGGCTTCTCTTGGACAGAAACCTATGAACAATGCCCAGTACCGGACCACACTTGAGCAGTTGCTTCCGATATTCAGCAACTTTGAGCTGACGATCCACGATGTTCTCGAGGATTGCGACGCACGCCGGATTAGCATGTACGTGAAAGCACGAGCGGATACCTTAGCCGGAGAATATGTGAATGAATATCAATGGACCATGACCTTTGACGAAACTGGCGAAAAGATCGTCAACTGGACCGAGTTTGTGGATAGTAGCATGTACTATGGATTCTGGCCTAAACTGAGAGAGGCAATGCGGGTTCATCAGAAAATCGGTTCTTCATGAGTGCCATGCTGCCGCTTGACCTGCTTGTCAGGTCTGACCACGGCTCCAGAACCCAGTTCGAAGGAGTGAAGACTTGTTAAAGTTGGCAGAGGAGCATTACAGCGCCGCTCTCCCCGGGGAATTCTCTCAACGCAAGCTTTCAATCGCCCATTCGGGAATGACTTCCTCCTGCATTGTCGGCTCCTCATATGGCGGATCCTCCTTGTACACGTCGTACTTGTATGCCGAGCCAGAATGGTCATCCCGCAGTCGAGCTTGTCCTTTTCCGTACACTTTCTCTCGGATAGTCAGCCCGTCTTTGGCGCCCTTTTCCGCATACAAACCACGCTTTCGCAGTTCTGGAATCAGCAGCTCGACAACCTCCTCAAAGGTCCCTGGGGTGGTGACATAGGCTGTCATCTGGGTCAGCGAAGTCCACGAGTTTCATCAAAGAGAGATAGACAGACCAATGTTGAATCCATCCAGATCGGCCTCGTCGATCCACCTCTCAATCTCATCCGCAACAGTACTTGGCGAGCCAACGGCCACCGGACCAAGCCCTCCTATTGAGGCTTTTTCAGCGACCACTCTTGGAGTCCACTCTGGGATGTCCTTCGAGACCGTCGCGAATGCAGCCATCATAGATGTCACACTGTTTGCTTCTTTGGAGTCTGCTTCTGTGAGCTTCTGATCAAGCGGGATCTTGGAAATGTCAACGCCTGGCGAAGTGCAATATGTTAGCCGTGACTCCAAAATGAGGGTTTCGATTTCCCGGCCCAGCATGTCAATCAATGCCGGGCAGTCTATCGAAGAGATAGCAGGACTCACCAGTCCAGCCGGAGAACAGCACAAGGCCACCGACTGTCGATGCATTGCTTTGCGCTTCTCGGAACTTCTCCCAAGCCTCCTCATCAGTCTTACCGATGATTGGAGTCAGCGTCCCAAAGAACTTCACCGACTCAGGATCTCGACCTTCGTCTGCTGCCAGCTTTCGGATCTTTGCTATCTTGGGCTTGAGCACCGCAGGGCTATGCGCAGATACAAAAATTGCCTCGGCGTGTTTAGCAGCGAAATTGGACCCTGCTGAAGACGTTCCTGCCTGAAATAAGAATGGAGTTCTCTGCGGTGAAGGATCTACAATATGTCTGGTATCCACATGGTAGTATTTGCCATCGTGACGGATGTTCCGAATCAAGTCCGGATCGAAGTATACGTCAGTCTTGGGGTCCGCTACGATGGCATTCTCGCTCCAGGAACCTTCCCATAGTTTGTACAAGACACGAACATACTCATCTGCTTGAGCATACCTCTCATCATGCTCAATCGGAGTATCAATACCTATGGCTTTGAAGGCCGCTTTCTTCCACGAAGTCACAATGTTCCATGCTATCCTACCTTCCGTGAGGTGATCCAGAGTGGAGAACCTCTTCGCAAGCAGAAATGGCGGCTCAAACGAAGTCGATGCAGTAATTCCGAAAGCCAGATTTTTGGTGACCGCGGCCATGGCACTTATTGGAATGCTGGGATCAGTCATGGGCCACTGGGCTGCTCTGCGAATACAGTCGTCTAGACTGTCGTTGTACGTATCATAGCCGCCATAGGTATCTGCCAGGAAAAGAGCATTGATATCGCCCTTTTCCAGGAGCTTGGCAAGGTCAATCCAGTAATCGAGACGACGCTTGGTGGTACTGCGGTCTTTCGGATTCTTCCATTGTCCTGGTGACATATGACCGATTGCTGATCACGAATCAGCTTTTGTCCCGGGCAAGCACTGGGAAGGGGCTGGTACTGGACATGTCGAACGCATTCAACAAAATCTGTTTCTTCGGTTTAACGCCATTGACTTTCGGGACCTCCGGTGGACTCATATTGTAGGTGTGTAGTAAAGAAAGGTACTGATTTCCGTTCTTATTGAAGATGGAGCACGCCATTTTATCCCCACAATTGTGAAATCTAATCTCAAGCGAGTATCTGTATCTTGTACCTCCGACACTGTACGTAGTGGGACGGCCTATCGACATTTTTCATGAGAGTGTCTACAGATAAGATGGACCATGCAGCGCCCGGCCAAAGTTCCAGGTGAGAATTGCTTACAAGTTCTAATCATATTTCCGCTCTCGAAGGAAACAGTTACTTTCATATCTTTACCTTGCTTCAACCTAGCATTGTGCTCTGCAATTCAGAAGAGATGCACGATAAGTGAGTATTCCCGCAATATTCGCAAAGAGTCTGAAGGTGAGGCTCCTTCATACTGTTCGAAGTCCGCCAATGTTGACAAATGTGCTCCCTAAACAAAAGTCCGATGTTGTATGGCTACCTAGAACACTACTAGTAAAGCTGCTTGAAACATTATAGAGAGAACTACAAGTGAAGAGACTCACATGCCCAACACAGGCCCATTTCAGGTGAATATGCTCCACACAAGCCAGGATCTAGCTTCGCCGCCCCTGACTGGATTTTCCGCTCTCTTCTATAGATTGGGGTTTGATAGGGCTACTGTGAACATCGTAAGCAGAGTCTCGGAGAGCTATACAGAGAGCTTGCTTGCGTTAAACAAATCACACGACGATTGCCGCTCTGTGGCTGCGTAAGTGCTCTTCACTTACCCCTGAATTTCCATGTCAAACTCTGGGATTTCGCTCTCTAAGATAAGCTGAGGTATCATACCACCAGCACTCATACAATAAACATAGTCGCTAGAAACAACAATGGGAGAACAGATGAAGCCTGATCACGCCAAATAATGCTAATTTCCAGCGAGTACGCCTAACGCAGGCATGTACTTGCACATGCCGCCCTACTCATGGAAAGGCCACTCTCCTCTACGAACTGGATATGTGTACCGCTAGCATTCGTATCATGAGCATAGTTGACTCCGCGGATGTACGGAGAGCAGCGCAACCCTATCAACCGGCTCGCCCAAAGGAGTAGCCCATGTCAGCTTCTTCAGCGTGACGTGCTCGAGTGTAGGATATTGCTGGAAGTGGTTGAGAAGCTGAGGTATGGTGGTGTTCCACTCCTCGAGCGTCATCTTTCTGAGATGTGGGAAGTGCAAAGGGTTGACCAGTTCGAGACCACGAAGTCGCCTCGGCAGGACGCCGCGGAAACACAGCTCACGTAGCTTGGGCAATTGAGAAAGCTTGCGAAACAAGACAGACGACGCCAGGCAATCGTCCCAGCCCGGATCGTAGGGCGGGGAGTATGGACTCGTCACTGAGAAGCGCTCCGCATCGCGGAGTAGGTGCAGCCATTTTTCAGCTTGCTTGTCATTGACGGTCAAGATGTGACCTCCACGCTCCGTGCCGACGCCTGCGGCTCCTCTCTCGTCCGAAAAGTCGGTAATGCGATAATCGGAGAGCGCCAGCGAGTCCCGGACGATGTCGAGGTCGTAGTATGTCAAAGTCCTACTACCAGCTCTTTGCGCCGCCCCAACTCCAGGTGAAGCCTCATTCGGGCTTGAACTCTTTATGCGCTCTGCGAAGGATACGATGACCGGTGCGAACGTATGTTTGCTCCTGTGCGGTCCTTGCTCGAAAAGGACATGCTAACGCTAACACATCGCAGAGAGACGAGCCAGAAGCGGCACCACAGCTTCAACAGCCGCTACAACGCGAAAATGAAGCTAAGCGGTCGTACCACTCGCCAAATCACTGACATCGACTGTATCTTCGTCGACAAGTACGTCCGAGACACGATTCTGACCATGTCCCCTTCGACCTACTTGGCAAAAAAGTAGCTCCCCTTCACACAATGAAATCTTGTACCACTAGCACTCGTATCATGAGCATAGTTGACTCCGCGAATATACGGAGAGTAGCTCTTTGTGCCGCCCCAACCCCGAGTGAAGCATCATTTGGGCATGAATTTTGACCATGTCCCATTCATCCTACCTGACAACAGGTAGGTAGCTCTCCTTCATGCGCTAGAAACTTGTACCATTAACATCGATATCATAAGCATGGTCCATTCGCAGAGCTGTGGAGAGCAGCTATTCGTGGCGCCCCGATATCAGGTGAAGCCTCACCTGGGCTTGAATTTTGACTATGTCCATAAGAAACCCTCCACACAGGCTAAACTCGCAATTTTGCCGCCCCATGGGGATCTCCGCTCAGATTTCCGCTCTCCACCACCGCCAAGCGTTTGGTAGGGCGGACCTTCGACAGCTTAGCAGGGCCACTGCTAGTCTGACTGGGTGTGCATGGACGTGAAAGTGGAGAGGTGAATTATACAAGGAAATTACGCTTTATTTTTATTTACTCTAAGGCCGCAGCCACCGCACAAACACCACGCAACACACGGACATGCCTATCTAAAGGCGGGCGTGCACCGAGTGCACCACCCGCAAGGGGCGGTCGGCGACGCGGTGGTGGCCCCGCACCACAAACTCCGCCACCGCAAAGGAGGGGAACTGGATGAGTGCGGTTGGCTTGTGAGCCACCTTGCGCGACACGAACACGCCGGACGCCGGGAACAGGGCACCCAGTCTGAGGGCCAACTCTGAATCGCTCAACCAGGCCGGGAGGCTAAGGAGAATGTCAGCGGGATCAAAACGATGAGCACTGCGGAGAGTACTTACTTGCCGACGAACACCAGGGCCAGACGCGGGTAGATGAGTTGGTAGTATTTGAACTGGTCCGCCACAAGGCGGTCGATCTGCGCCTGTGGGAAGCCATCTCTGGTGGAGCGGATGATGCTGTAGGAATCGCTCACCAGCGGGACGATGGAGCTTGGAGGTGTGCTGATGGTGGACAGGACAGATGGCGTGCCAGTCTTGAGGGATCCGATGCTGATGATGTCGGTGGGAGTCTCAGCGTAGATGACACCGCTGTCTACTTCCTTGGTTCGGAATAGCTCAGCCTTGGTGGGGAGCGGGTAGGCGATCTGCTGGAGCTGGGCGTAGAAGGATGGCTGTCCAACAGAGCCTGGGGCGGGGGCACTGGCAGCGTTGGTGAATGGGTCCTCAGGCATGTTGGAGAGTGGCATGGTGAACGACATTGTCACGTTCTTGTTGTAGGATGTGGTACTGTGAGATGTCAGTAAGAATGCGTCAAAGTTGAAAGAGGTGTGCTGCATGCTGTGTGGATGTTGGTCAAGGATCAGGTCTGTCGAATGTGCTTCGACGGTGATGTGGTCTTTGATGATACTGCCGGGTAGCAGATGAGCTAGGACATGTCAGCGTGTGCCGGAGAGAGGACTCAGGGGTAAATACTCACGGACAGACTGTGACGTTGATGAGGGTTGGCGACGGTGGAAAGCTCAATTCTTCTTCTTCTGTGAGGACGTGCTTTTGATAGTGCTGCGGTGTTGCAGATGGTCTGAGAGTGGTCAGTGGGTGAAGGAGAGCGAGAAGGAGAAGGGTTGATGCTCACGGTCAGACTGTGGTGTCTGAGATGTTGCGACGGTGGAAAGCTCAATTCTTCTTCTGTGAGGACGTGCTTTTGATAGTGCTGCGGTGTTGCAGATAGTCTGAGAGTGGTCAGTAGGTGAAGGAGAGCGAGAAGGAGAAGGATTGATGCTCACGGTCAGACTGTGGTGTCTGAGATGTTGCGACGGTGGAAAGCTCAATTCTTCTGCTGTGGCGATGTGCTTTTGATAGTGCTGCAGTGTTGCAGGTGGCCTGAGAGGGGTTAGTGTCTGAAAGAGAGCAGGAAGAGGATGGTCAGGGGCTGTAGCTCACTGTCAAAGAACAATGGGGGAAGTTCGCGACGACGCGACGGTATGACAGCGACGGTATGACAGCGACGTGCGACGTGGAGCTCACGTTCTTGATGTGCTGGCTGTCAGGAGGATGTTGAAGCGATGCGTAGCGCTGTGAGCAATAGGCAGTGGAGGAAGGGTAACGAAGCTGCGAGGTTGCTGCAGTGGACGGATGTTGATGTCTGGGAGAGGAAGAGAAGAGGATGCGACGAGAGAAAGACGAGTCCTTTTATGCCCCAGAGGCGGGATGCTGACAGGGTAAGCACGGGCAGGTGAAAGTCGACGAGGAAGGAGCCCGAAGCGTACTTTCCTTACGACTTCAGGAGCGCCACAACATCCCAAAGACACTCCAAGCTTGACTGTCTGGAGCTCAGATGGTATCCCCTGATATAGCCTGTCCAATAATGGGTATATTGCGAGTGTTGTACCTCCAGTACTGCGTTGCGCTGGCTGTGGTGTGTAAATGGGAGCATCGCTCATAGAAGCTCGGCTGAACTCCCGACTGGTCCAGCAGTAGTGCCTGCAGTGCTTCACGCTCCTTGAAGAGCCTGTATGGCACGGAGAGTGTCGAACACATCCGATTCTGTCGGAACGCGTATAGGGAGGAAGCGCCTGACTTGGCCATGCTCGTCCGACTACTTTGACGCGTCCGGAGGGTGATCTGCTTGCGCTATGGACGCGCTGAGTTAAGATTGTCTGAAGTCCTGGACCCACAGGGACCCACGTTGTTGCTGAATCTGGACAAGCGGCAGGGTTCGTCTAGTCTCCGACCACATGTGAACGGTTGTGGTGGTGGTATGGTATTGAGATCTGTAGATGTGTGTTTGATGGTCAGCAAAGAAGCCCAGAAGATGGTGAAAGTACGAAGAGTTGCTTACGTTCAAGCGCGGGCTGTAGCCACCATGCTCTCGTGCTTCTCGAAGACGAGCAGTTTCGTCGAGCAGGCTCGTCGTCCATGCTGCTGGAGCAAGTTCGAAGCATTAATATACCAAGAGCATCGCAGCTGAGCCCATTGGGTATAAGACCACTGTGTGGGATAGTAGTGTAGTTCGTAGCCGTAGAGGTTCTCATGGTAGTTGAAGGCGGCTCGTCGTCATGCTGAAGCTGAGGCGGCGATGATGAGGCCGCAGCGTCTGGCCATGTCCACTGTTCGTCTGCCACCACCATATATCGCTATCCGCCAGCACCGCAGCCTCTGTCTTCTGACAACTCCATCGGAACGATAATCAACAGCCCCGTTAAGCCCACACAGGCGCTGGAGCAGCCCATGCCGGCAGACCAAGACAGCCGCTGGGAGGCGGAAGAGACTGCTGCTCATCGAGAGAATGCCCCCGCAGGATCAGTCCACCTTCCGAGCCACAGCTACGATGCTGCCAGGCAATCAGAGCTGTCGATTGCTGGCAAACATCTCTGCAGCGACGAAGGAGAAGGAAGGCGGGCGAGGGACGGACAAACAAACACCATGACAGTATGGATGCTGAAGGTTGCTCCGATGTCGTTGTGCGTGCATGCCTTGCGTAGAGGATACCACTTGAGACAGCGTCGCTTGGAAGCTGCAGGACGTGTCACCATAGCCGCCAGCCTGAGAGACAGGATCTCAAGGTCGACAGGAGGAAATACGGTGGCCCTTCCACCTCGGAGAGCTGAGCTGCCAGTCTGGACGACGCCCTGGAAGGAGATAGCACGCACGTCTGCTGGGAAAGCAACAACAATACGGCCTCAACGACGCTATGCCTGGCGCTCAACATCTCCTTGAATGCCTTTCGGGTGGCTACGACACCAAAAGAGCAGTGAAAGTGTGGGACCAACTAGGCCCAAAGCTAGAAGAAAGCCATGAGGGTCTTGCCCCAGCGAAGGTCTGGAGGTGGATGCAAAGGGAAAGGCTGGCGATCAAGAATAACCCAGATCGAGTGCTCTTCGTGCCTCTTTCACGAGCCGCAATTTAGTTCGAAGCAGCAGGAGCCAACGCAAGCGTCATACTGCAGGCCGATAGGAGAAGGACAGGAGCAAGAAGACCAAGCATCGTCATGACTGACGCAAAAGCCAGATCTGTCGAGATGAGGATTGCCCAGGTGAACCAAGCGATCATCTAGGTCTCTCCACCAATCTATGAGCAGCATTGCCAGTCCAAAGGCTTCTGGTAGCTACAAAGAAGGTGTCTGCATGGAGAGGCCACAGTCCGCGGATGGTTCCAGAACGGATGCCGTCGGCCATTGGCGGGGCAGGATCCGCCCTCAAGAGAGCACACACATTGGAGACTGTGAACTATTTCAGGGGTCGTAAGATTGGCGTCTTTCGCGGGCAGGATTGAGCTTCGGTAACTTCGCTTTCTTGCAGATTCGCTGTTATTGACTTGCTTGAGTCTTACGGAATTGCTTGTCTTTCTCCTTTCAATCCAGATGGTAAGTCCGCCCGTCATTCCATCAAGGCTGTGGCTGGTCGTGCTCATCAGTCCATGAGGTAGATATTTCCGGAATATCGTCATCTTGCCGTTGAATTGTCCGTGGGACGATTGCGCCAGCTGGCATATGTCCTATATGCCCCCTTCCCCTAGTCTTGACAGCCAACAGACTAAGCTTCTCATGGGGCGATGTAATTCCCGTCTAGCCCTGTGGCGTAGGGATAAGCGGTTTCTTGGCTTGCTCCATACAGGATGCCTCCCCAGACTTATTGGATAAAGGAAGTCGCATGCTCGGAAGGTCGGAGCGCCTGGATGGGAATAGAGGCGGCGTTGTTACCATCAGCGTTGTTGCCATCTCTCAACCTCTCCGTCCGCCGTCCATGCCTCGACGACGGCGGAGTGGTCGCTCAACGGTCTGTTTGCGTCTCCATGCATACAAATTCACAAGTCGGTGTCACTCTGAGGGGCTGTGCAGCGCAATACCACATTCGTCCTGCTGCTGTTCTCATTGTGATAGTCGCTAGAGGCTGAGGGATTCAAGACCCCTTTGTTCATTGTTGGGCGGGAGGAGAAGCGGGCTAGAGTCGAGACGGACAAAGACAGCCCCGAGTCTCCAAATACCGGTGCCACGCCACAGACAGCAATGTATGCCGGTAAGCGATCTGGAAAAGCACGATCCTCAGCCTGAAGGGCAGATCTCGTTGTTGTTTGCGTCAAGTGTGTGAGGAGACTGTGAGAATTCCTGATGAGATCGACCACACACCCAAGCTCGCTTGCTCGACGGGACTTCACCACCCTCCTCAAAGGAATGGCAGTCGTTGGGCTCAAACAGGATTGCCCGGCCGCCTGGAGGGAGAGAGCAATAATGCTTGATGTGGTGATCATTAGTGGTAGGTCCGAGATGAACGCTCGCATTGATCCTCGGACAGCAGCGCGCATTTTTGGATTGTCATGGAAAGAACCACGGATCGACACAGCTCCGCAGCTCGTCGGCTCGCAACGCCAGTTCGTCGACTTGTGCTGTCTGCGGTATCTTGAGGGTTTGAAGAGGACGACCGATTGTTCAACTTTCCTAAAGCAGATCCTCTGAAGTCGATGTTGGCGTGGTGTCGGCCAGATGCTGGGCCAGAGAAGGTTCGGCCGTATGATGACTCGCGCCTACCCTTCGAAGGCGCGACTGCATATGGAGGTACCTCCTAGCGGTTGTTGTAAGGTAGTGCAGGAATAAGGTACGTTACAACATTCGGACACTGCAGCGTCTGAGGATATGCGAGAGGCCGCGGGCTTGTACGGTTGCTGTTGTAAATCATCTTGAGCGGCTACCGTGTCGAGCCTGAACCTCCTCATAGGCTCGAGTGATACATCATGACACGCTGCCAGCCTCGCCTCGGCGGATACTGTGAGTCTTGATGGGGGACCATCATTGACTACCTTACGAGCCGGAAAGCTTCGTCCGACAACCACTTTGCATGTGGACCTCGAATTATGCGCGCACAAAGAGGAAGTCGAGACAAAGCCAGACCAAGTGTTCTCGACTTCCTGCGACGCCACACTTTAAATCGCATCTGTGGCTACTGAACAGGTCTCAAAAAACCCGAGGAGCATTTCGAGAGACAACACACCGCCGAGACAAGTCCTCAGAATACGCAAGTTATCTTCAGCGTGCAAGGTTGCTACTCGCACTCAATCCACGTTGAACCTAATGGATGACCGTTCCTTGCCATCATAGTTTGCAGCGGCGTAAACTAGCCTCGAGAAAGAGGGAGAGGGAAGTTTGGCACCACTTTGGATAGGCGAAGCATCTCGCCTTTCTCATCCCACTGCAAGAAAATGATGAACCCGCTGAACACCAAACAATTCGGGCACAAAGCTAAGAGAGAGATGGAGATGACCTATATCTTCTCTTTTACAACAGGAGCGGTGGACTGCGGATCCTCATTGCCGCTTCGGCTTCCTGTGCTGTGAGTCTCCCGAACATCCAACTCCATCTCCTTGCCACCAATGTCTCGGCTTGAAGCGATACCTGATTCGCCGTCGTCTGCATGCCAGAAGTCTTTCTTGCCCTTTGCAGCACGCTTGAGCCAGGGTGGAAAGACGCCACCCGGCAGCTTGTATGTCCAGAACTCCTTCAAGTCCTTGTTCGCAGGCTTGATACGGCCGCCAGTTGCAAGCTCGATGAGCCACACACCAGTGTTGAGGAGGATGTACGAGACGATACCAGCAATCAAACCGTAAGCAATGGAGTACGTGAAGGGCATGATGGCGATCGTGAGGAAGGCAGGTATAGCGTCTCCGACGTAGCGCCAGTTGATGTCTGCCGCGGCTTTGCACATCAAGCTGCCTACGATGACAAGGGTGCAACCGGTCGCCCAAGGAGGGATGGAAGCAAAGATTGGTGCGAAGAAAATCGAGATGAAGAAAGCCAGACCGGTGACGATGGCAGTCAGACCAGTGCCGCCGCCCTCAGAGATACCAGCACCAGACTCGATGTATGCGGTGACTGGCGAGCAGCCAAAGAGAGATCCAATGGACACACCAAGAGCATCGACCATGTATGCAATCGCGGAACCCTCGAAATCCTGAGTCTCCTCGTCGATGGCACCACAGTATTGAGCCATACTGTACATGGTACCAGTACAGTCCAGAATGTCGACATAGAGGAAGGTGATGAAGGCCACGGCAAATTGGCCACCGTGGGCAGCGATGTCCCAGTCTTGAACTGCGAGAACTCTCTGAATGGGATGGAAAGTTACCACCTTTTTGAAGAATTCGAAT
Source organism: Ramularia endophylla (assembly GCA_002116395.1). NCBI lineage: Eukaryota > Fungi > Ascomycota > Dothideomycetes > Mycosphaerellales > Mycosphaerellaceae > Ramularia > Ramularia endophylla. The sequence continues at coordinate 159,310 of KZ110538.1, read as the reverse complement.
CGAGCGGTGCCGGTCTCGGTGTACGGGAAATAGGTCACATCACTAACTCTTGGCCATGAAGTAATGCTGACCAAAAGAATACCAGCGATGATGGCCCCCTTGACTCTGAACATCATCAAGAAGACAGTCAGAACTCCTCCCAGGAAGATGCCAATCCATAAAGTCGGGTTTCGCATTTTCGCGCCGGATGGGCAAACACCATCCACCAATGCAGTTTCAACACATCCTGCAAGCTCAAGGGGAGTTGATGAAGCACCAGTAATGAGGCCAATCCCAGCGCTGTATGTCAAGCCAATGAGAGTCAAGTACAGTCCAATACCGACACCGGTGGCCATCTTGATCGAATGAGGAATTGCACGAGCCAGCCATTGTCGCAAACCAAGGATGGTGAGAGCAACGAAGACGAAACCTTCCAGGAATACAGCGGTCAATGCAGTCTCGTACGGGATGTTTCCTGTACCATGGTATCCAACCACATTGTAAGTGAAATAAGCATTCAATCCCATGCCAGGAGCAATTGCAATAGGCATATTGGCGAAGAGCCCCATTGCGACACTACACAAAGCAGAAATCGCGGCGGTTGCAGTAACAAGATCTCGGTTGACCTCCTGGACGCACAGCATATAACTGGTATCACTGTCGCAAGCATCCGGACTACTGGCATAATCACATTCGCAAGTCCCTCCGGATTGCGAGATGATGCTCGCGTTCACTGAGATGATATAGGCCATAGCGAAGAAAGTCGCAAGTCCAGCTCGGATCTCGGTGAAAAAATATGTACCCTTTCGTTCTTTTGGCTACATCATTAAACAGCAGTCAGCACTGATCTACAGACGTCCTCAATTTCGCATCTTACATGCCCGCTGCCTTCAAGTCGAAAGTAGCGGCCGACAGGGCTGCGAGCCACTGCTGCATTGGCTTTGGGTATCCAGCCCATGCTCGATCGTTTTCCTGATGATGTCGATGGTATCAGGGTTTATAGCGGTCGCGAAATCGGTGCCTGGAATAACGAAGAAGGAAATCCAGCATGCCGGAGCGCACGCTGATATAGATAGGACTCATGTCTCACTCCGACGGCACCTTGTAGTCTAGCGCTGGACGGTGCGCCCGGGGTGAAGCCTAGGCCACCTCCAAGATGAGTGCCATCCATGAACAAGTGGACAAGTGAAAGAATTCTACGATTTCTAATTGGCTTTGATAAGAACTGGTCTTGGCAAAGCTAGGCAATATTGCTTGAACGTCGGAGCTGAGAGCAGTTTTCAGTCTCGCTTTTACATCAACACACCACTTTTTTCATCACCATACGCAGACTTGCCACTTCTAGTATCATGGGCGTGAACAGCAACGGAATCCGGCATCGGATACGACGCTGAAATGGTTCATAGAAAGGACCTCCTACAGCGGCCGCAACATGGACACCTTACACCTTACACCTTATGAACTTGCCACGCGACAACCTTACAAGGCTTGGCTTAGGCCGGAACCAACCACCTTTTCCTATCAGCTTTGCAGCAAGCAAACAGCATTTAAAGACAGTGGCGAGCCCAGCCGTGTCTTGCCGAATAGTCTATAACAGGCTAATACATATATCTTCATCTCTGTCTGCAAGAGAGCATGATCGATCTGGACTTTCCCATTGCCGCCCATGATCAATTGCAGTTCCTCTCAGAGAACTGCATGCGACGCCTGGAGAGCAATGTGAAAGTTTATTGGCGGCCGAAAGATAGCAACTCCCCGGATAGGCATTATTCGACTCTGCGAGCCCTGCGAAGCCCTGAGTTTGAAGCCGATGATAAGTTCAAACGCGATCATCTTCGTATGACAATTGGGGCCATCCCGGACTCAGGAGAAAGATCTGCTACTCGGGAGCAATCGGGGATTCTATGAATCTCGATAGCACACATATCTGTCTAGAATGCTTGGCGGTGGCCAAAGAGTCATCTGCGCCTGGGCTGGCCTCCGATTTCCCCATTAAACACCTGCTTTCAGTCTGGAAGTCATTCCTGGATTTATCCGGAATCGTCTCTCGACGTGCAGAGCGGAGTGCTCTGTGTCTCAATGTTTTTTCGGATTCGTCTCTGGTTGCAGGTTCTGCATACCGAGTTTTACTTGTCTTCACCAGACTTTCAAGGACCACAGCGGGAGAGGACACACCATGCGCCATGTAGCAACGTGCCGCCGCCTCTTCTCCTGCTCCCTGGAACTGCTGAAATCATCACATGATCATCCAAATCCGTTGCGGAGAAGTCCCGAACCGATCATAGCCGAACCCTCCCCTCTTCATGGCGTGAGCAACTACATCTGACCACAAAAAGCATCTTGTCGGGTCTCCCAGCCCAAAGTGCTAATGTTTTGGCGTAATGTACTGTTCGTTGCCTTTGCGAAGGCGTTGAACCCTACGCGCACGTTCCGTCTAGACAGCTCCAAACCGCCAGCAGAACGCCTCCTCATGTAGTTCTACCCCAGAGAAGCTTCTCCGCATTCTCAATGCGCCTTGTCAAGCGGGGAGAGGGTTCTGTGGAAAGCCGGAACAGCGATTGGATCCCATTCAGTATCCGCGGAAGTACATGTCTACTTCGTCTTATGGGTGCTTGCGAAGTGCTACAGCATTAACGACGGGTACCGTTTCCCTCCATGCATTGCCGGGACGTTATTGTTATTCCCACCAAGCTGAACGACGGCCTCGAACCTACCACGTGGGAACTCGTGAGATGGCTTGCGTCGTACGCAGATCTAGCCCAGGATGACCATCTGCTTACCCTCGTCGTTGAACACACCACACCTATGGGCCTGTCAAAGTTGATCGGTAGAGTCAGTCGAGGTGCAGGATCGCATAGAAGTGCCCAATGCGCCACGTTCCACGTCTAGGTTGAATCCCCACCTCGTGCAGCGCACGAGGTATGTCTGCATATTCTTGTTATACTCGACCTGTTCCCTGGCAACCTTCTTTCTGCAACTTTCTCTATTACTATTCCTCGGGCTGATATATCACAACCATGGCAGAAGTAGAGAAAGGATCGATCGAACGTGTCGAAACCCTATCCGATAATGATTCATTCGCTCAACAAAAACACAACCCACTTGAAAAGATCGAAACGATCCAAGCAGTCGACGTGGAGAACCACCAGGCCTTCAAAGGCGATAACTCCGATGGCAAAGTCTTCTGGACAGCCAAGAAGTTACTTGCTGCCGCTTTTCTGTCGATGCTGTACACTGGTGCGTGTAGCAATCTGGTGAACGCAAACATACAAATGCTGACTAGCAGAATCAGGCTCACAGCTCCCGCTGTACTTCTCTGGAGGTACTCTGACCTTCATATCCGAAGATCTCAACGCGAGCGATGTAATTGGCTGGCTGCCGGTAGCCAACACTCTCGCCATTGCATCCGTCTGTCCTTTCGTCGGATACTTGCAAGATTTGTTCGGAAAACGATACATTGCTCTCTTTGGCGCCTTGCTACTATGTCTTGGCTGCGTAGTACTGGGCACTGCCCATAGTCTCGGTCCAGCTCTCGCGGGTATGGCATTGGCTGGCGCCGGTGCTGGTATTGGCGAGCTAACAGGCCTGGCTGGGTGAGTGAACCAAATACCCCGACAGTGCTAAATGCTAACTCCACCCCAGACTCGCCGAAACAGTACCCGTGAAACAACGAGGCTATTCCCTCGCCGCCTTGACTGCATTTGTTTTGCCCTTTGCGCCTTATGTGATGTATTCGCAGCTGTTCTCCACTCGAGGTGAGAACCCTACTTGGAGATGGGGAGCATGGATCTGCTTGATCTATAACGGGTTGACGTTCCTCGGCCTGCTCTTCTGCTACTTCCCAATCAATCATCCACGAGCGGCTGGTTTGAGCACCATGGCAGTCATCAAACGCATAGATTTCGTCGGAGGTTTCCTCTCAATTATTGGGTTAACACTATTGTAAGTCATTCTTCTTGAGTTTCGAATCGACTTCAGAACCTAACATTCACCTCAGTCTCGTCGCCCTCCAAGCTGGCGGCTACACTCATTCTTGGACCAGTGCCTACACACTCTCCATGCTGATAATAGGCCTCGCTCTGATCGGTACCTGGATCGTCTGGGAAGCCAAATTCGCCCGTCACCCCATGATACCCAAAGAACTCTTCACAGGCCAACGAGTCGTCGCTCCAGCCTTTGCAGTAGCGTTCGTAGCCGGGATGAACTTCTTCTCCCTGCTGAACTTTTGGCCTTTGACCATCTCCAACGTCTGGTCACCAGATCCAGTCGCCATCGGCTGGCGTGGGATGCCGGTTGCATTGGCTACAGCGGTCGGAGCCATCTTCTGGAACGCCCTTCTTAGTGCCTGGAAAGGAAATTCCAAATATGTGCTCTTCATTGCTTCGGCTATGCTTACTGCCTTTGGAGGTGCATTAGCCAGCATGGAGCCCGGAAATGTCTACCAATCCGTCACATTAGCTGCCTTTGCGGCTTTCGGATTGGGAGGTGTGATAGTACCTGCTGCTACAGTCGCCATGATCGCTTCTCCAGATGCGCTGATAACTACTTGTGCAGCTTTGTCGCTTTCAGTAAGGGCTGTGGGAGGTGCGATTGGTTACAGTATCTACTACAGCGTCTTTGCTAAGAAGTTGACTGCGAGGCTGCCGATTCTGGTTGGGGAGTATGCCGTCAAAGCTGGATTACCGGTTGCAAGTGCGACGTTGTTTGTTGGAACGTACCTCACGGCGCCGGCGAACATAACTTCTGTGCCTGGAGTCAACGAGGCTGTACTGGGTGGAGCTCTGCTGGGCAGTCAATGGGCTTACGCAGAGGCTTTGCATCTCGTCTGGTGAGTCTTTCACCTGATACAAATGTAGTTTGACAACACAGACTAACAGCAGCCCTAGGTATGTAAGCATTGCGTTTGGAGTCTGTGCTATGGTGTGTTCCCTGATCATTCCAAACACTCTCAAGTTCGAGACGAACAGAGTGGCCGTGGACTTGCATTGAGGTCCACAGATCTGCAAGGCGGATTTGATGTGATCAAGCTGGCAGGAATTTTGCACTAGGAATGTCCATGTAGATACATCCTCCGATTGCCTAGATCCATTGACGCAAAGCGATATTCCACATGTATGTAGTATGCTTTGGCGAGCACTTCTAGTACATCAACTTCCCTTCCTGAATCTAAAAGAAGTTGTCGCATCTTGGTCCCTCCTCTGGATGGCATCGCAGACGATAAGTCATTCCCTTACATCAACACGTTCCCGCAGCTTCTACAAGAAGTTAGCGCCTCTTCATCTGATCAACGCCTCGACATCACAGTACATACAGCGTCTTCGCACCTCGGAGTGTGATTTCCTAGCCTTCGGCCAACCCTTGTCGAAGGTCCTTGTCTTTTGCTATCCTACTTGTCGGCCACTCGTATGTTCGAGTACGACAGCAAGAACAGCGGACAACGAGGATTCTGAACGAGGTATTACAGACTTACTCCGTTCAGGTCTGCCGTTCAAGACGCAGCAGCTGAGCAGGACTTGAAATAGTATCAGAGCATTGACCCTGGCCTGTCTGATCCTTGTCTCCCCGCTGTCTCACACTTGCGAAGACTCTGTACCACTTGTACTATAATCCTTGTGCAGATCACCAACAACACATTCACTGCTCTCGATCCACGACCTGCCTCTTGAAAGCACTCGCATGACCCGCCATCCCACCACACTCACCACTCTCCAATCTCCCCTGCGCCTCCGGCATCCACCCCCTTATCCTCTCCAATCTCCCATGACTACTAGGATGCGTACTCATAAACTGCGGCGGCGCACCCTTTCCCTTCTCCTCCACCTCCATTTTCGCCCAAAGCCTCGCCGCCGCTTCAGGATTAAAGCACGCCTCAGACATCATCAACAATCCAATATAATCCGCCTCGCTCTCCTGCGCTCTAGATCCAGGTAACTCAAACGCCAGCTTGGAAATATAATTCCCAATCCCTACATCTAGTCCCACCAACAAACTTCCAATAATTGCCACGGGTAGCAGAATCGCGCCCTGAGACATTCTTTCCGCTGCGTGATGAGCGACGTTATGTGCAATCTCATGGCCCAAAACCGCAGCTACACATCCCTCATCCATACCACAAAGCTCCAAAATCCCGCGAAAAACAAAGACTTTCCCGCCCGGCACCACAAAGGCATTAACCATCTCATCATCAATAACATGTACCTCCCATTCCTCCCCTTCCAAGCCCGAATGCGGAATCAAGCGATTCAGAACCCGCTGCACAAGTCTATGCTCTTTACTCAATTTGGACATGATTTGGCCTCCGAATTGCTGTAATGTCTGCTGGTAGGCTTGTTGGCCTTGGGAAGCTTCTGTGGATGGGGAGATGATGTTGAAGCGTTTGCGGCCGGATACGGGCACCGTTTCGAGATTGATCACGTAGAAACCTCCGCAGGCGGCTCCGAGACCAGAGATTTCGTAGTAGAAGGTCGGACGGGCGGCCCATTTGGCAAAGTAGCTGCGGGTTGTGGTGAAGCGTTGATAGTTGAAGGCTTGGCGTCTGTAGGTTCTTGTTCTTTGTTGGTGATCAAGGCGGTGGTATGGGGTTCGCCATCTTTCCCTGCTGTTGGAGCCTGCTTTTGAGGGTTTTGTTGTTGCTCTTGTCGGTGCTGCCCAAGCATTTGATGCGAGGCCGGCTCTTTGCTGAGCTAATGAAGGCGTGAAGAAGTTCTGGGCTCCTCCTGCTCGGGGAAGGCTGCGGAGGAGGGAGCGCACGGCGAACATGCTTGCCTTTGGGATCGGGCCGTGTTATCGATATCGAAGTGAGGCGGCGATGGACTTTGTCATGGCGATTCTGTGGTGGTGATCGTTGCGAGAGAAGACCAGGACATGGCGAGAGTGAAGAGGATCGATGAATGAGGTGTATGATTATGACGATCTGACGACGATGGCGTGGGAGACTTTACCCAGTCTTTGGAGCATCATGTTGTTCATCTATGTAACATATTACTCTATAACACAAAGGAGATAGACTCGAACAAAAAGCAGTTGATATCATACTCTCAGTCACTCACGAATGGAAACTCAAGGCATGAAATCGCATTACATTCGTTGAATCGTACACTACTTATCCAACCCTCCTCATACAGCTAAGATCGCAGCACCATGTTTGAAACAGCTAGGTAAGATACTTGGAGTGTATCATTTGGCTTCTGGGTTGAAGCTTTTGACGCATTCACCGGCGAAGCCATGTGTCTTGGGAGCCAAGTCTTCAGAAGCCATGAAGTCGCAGACGTGAGTTGTGGGACTTTCGCGAAGGCATCAGTCCGACATGACCGCATCCTCATCCACCGTAGCCCAGCTCGACGAAGAAAGCAGCGTCGGCATAGGTCTGTTAGAGATAGCCGCGTGCTGGCCCTCGTGAGGAAATCCAGGATGCATGTCGACCGAATCGGCGTCGCCACCCTTCTTGGGAGACGGAGTCAAGGAGAGTGGCGACGGAGTCCCCTCCCCACTCTCCATCTCACCCTCCTCACCCTCCTTTACCTCGTGGCTCTGCTCCAGAGCAGACCAATCAACATCGTTATGCTCCTTCCACTCCTGCTCCTCGACGGCATCGACATCACTCCCCGAGAGAGCCGGCATCGCAGGAACCTCCTTCGCAGTGGGCACAACTCTCCGACACACGGTGCAGGTCTCCTGCTGCCTCAACCACAACTCCAAACACTCGGCATGATGCTCAGCATGTCCACAAGGCAGCACAATCACCACAGAGTCGCTCTCCAACTTCTCCATGCACACACCGCACTTAGCAGCATCGCATCCAGTCTCGTGAAAGAGCTTACGAGGAAGCGCCTGGATCGTAGTCTCGCTCGCGGGATTGACTTTGATGTAAGCATTCGGGTCCAGTGCTTCGGGAAAGTGCTCGTAGGGATCATCCCAGCCGCCATCCATTTCGTCTCCATCGTAGTCCTCATCGTCCATGTCGCCGAAGTGCAGTCCCCATTGACGCTCGTCGAATTGGGTGAAGGAGTAGCCGAGCTGCCCACGCCTTGGATTCAGGCGATGTTGGAATGACAAGACTTCATCGATGCTAACACGGCCGGTGTTGAGGAGAGTGGCTTGGAGCGCTTCGTGGTCTTTGAACAGCTGAAGACCAACGCAAACGGGACAGACGGCGGGTTGCAGCTCCACTTCGTCGAGATCGCCGTCGAAAGCGAGGACTGGGGAGGTGTGGTTGGCAATCAAGCTGTCAACGACTGTGCGGTCATCGAGCCAGCCGTTGGTGCAACCGGCAGTGCATTGCAAACGGGCGTTTGTTGCGATGGTAAGATCCGAGCGGCGGACATGGTCGCCTTGCGGTGACGCCATCAGCTCGTAGGACGAGTCGGTGAGGATGGTGGTGATGCTGGCATCTCCAAGGCCACTCGGACTGCGGTGCACAACGTCGTTGCCGTATATCTGGTACTGAGTCGAATTGCCTGTGTCCACGAGTCTGGAGTAGGTCAAGCCTTTGATATTCACGTCCGTAGTATCGCCCTCGTCGTTGCGGCTGATGGCCGTGACGACGAACATGCGCGGAGGCTTGGGAACGTCGGCGGCGGCGGCGTTGGTTTCTGATTCGGAGCTGTTCTCGTCTTCATCCATTTCCTCGTCGGCCTCGCCGGCGGCATCGGCAGCAACTTCCTCATCCTCATTCTGAGCACCTCCGCCCTCCGCCACATCAACGCCGGCAGTAGCAGGATGCCCCACGTTTTCGTTCGCTCCCTCGGAGTCTTCATTCTCTGCCTCTGCCTCCTCATCTTCTGCCTCTACATTCTCATCTCCTGCCTCTGCATCCTCCTCGTCTCCCTCATCGTCCTCGCCGCCCTCGTCTTCACTCTCGTAATCAACCTCCGGCACGACCTTGGTAATGAAAAGCAACTCGCCCACGGAAACGCGGTTCAGCACGTCAAGCTGCTTCGGGGAGAGGAGGGCGAACTTGCTGGCGGCGGCGGGAGAGTCCGCCTTGCTGCCAACAGCGGAGGAAGTGACCATATCAGTAGCGGTGGAAGAAGCGGGGATATCGGCGACAGCGGATGAGGTGGCCATGTTGGTAGCGGTGGCAGAAGAGGCCATACCAGCGTCGGCCATGTTGTTGTTGTTGTTGTTGTTGTTTGTGTGTGACTTTCTGCGGAAGAAGAGCGTTGATGTACGTGACTTGGACTCCGTGACGGGTTTGCGTTGGCGGAAGCGCAGCCGGTTCAAGAGCCGATCGAAGAAGGATCCAAATGTCATGTGAAAGACGGGAGCTCGTGATGGTGGTCGTGCATGCGCGCGGAGAATGAGGCGATGCGGGCCGCTAAAGGCAGATGCAGTGAGATGGGAAAAGGGAAGAAGGAAGTCGAAAATGCGATGACCTGGAATTGAGATGAAAACGATGAAAGATTGGGACTTACCGGGAGCCGTAACTATCCAGATATCTCTATCCAGATATCTCTCCCCCGTCACATCTCAGGCACCAGGCACACACACACACACACCATCTCACACACATGCCAACCAACACTGCCTCATCTCATGATAATAACATCTTACAAAGCTCCCAGTTCCTTCAACTTGCTGATCATACCATCAACATCCTCCACCTTGCCACCCCCCTGCCTCGCAGCCGGCTCCTCCACCTTGACCGTCTTCAGCCTCTTGGCCACATCCACCCCATAATCATCCAGCGTCTTCTTCTCCAGCGGCTTCTTCTTAGCCTTCATGATATTCGGCAAACTCGCATACCTTGGCTCATTCAGCCTCAAATCCGTCGTAATGATCATCGGTAACTTCGCCTTCAGCGTCTCAACACCACCGTCCACCTCCCTCGTAACGGTAACATTGTCCCCCTCAAAGTCCACCTTGGAAGCTTGCGTAGCTTGCGGCCACTTCAACAATCCGGCCAACATCTGTCCCGTCTGGTTCGCATCATCATCAATACTCTGCTTTCCCAGAATCACGAGATTGCTCTTTTCCGCCTCGACCACTTTTTGAAGTAGCTTCGCAACACCGAGAGGTTCCAACTCTGCCTTGTCTTCCACTACGTGGATGCCGCGATCGGCGCCCATGGCCATGGCTGTACGTAGAATGTCTTGGGATTTCGCGGGTCCGGCACTAAAGGCACAGATGTCTTCTACGGGCAGTTTGCGTTCGCGGAGACGGACGGCTTCTTCGATGGAGAGTTCGTCAAAGGGGTTCATGCTGTGCTTTACGTTGGTTTCTACGCCTGTCTGGGCTTTGTTGACGCGGGGTTTGACCTGGAGAGGTGAGGGTGTTAGCCCGGGGAGGAAATGGTTTGGAAAGGCGACGAGGACGTACGGCATAGTCGATGACCCGCTTGACGGGCACGAGGATTCTGAGCTTCGACATGAATGCTGCTGGGTATGGACAGGGCTTGTGATCTGGGCAGTTGGAGGTGTAGGTGAAGGAGGACGTCAATGGTCGTAGATCATTTCTCGGCTCAAGCATGCGAGGCGGATCGCGAGAGCCGAGGTCGCTGCTGATTGTGAGACGACTTCTTCCTTCTGTGTACATCAACCACCTCAACAACCATCCCATATTAATTTCATCCCTCCAGATCTTTATAAGAAGCTCTTTTCATTGTCTGTCTGGTGGTGGAGCTCTTTCATGAGGTCCTATTCTCCATTCTCACGATTGTCGCCACCAAACTTTCAAACCGCTGAGATCTTCTCTGCTCTCAACACTACACAATCACGGCCACCATCAATCATCCCATCATGACCTCGAATCCCTCTCATCGAAGGTCCTTTTCAAACTCCCTGTCCTACATTGATGACCTTGAAGGCTTCACGTGATTTGGTACTCGTGCTCGACTGACATTATGTCTCTTGTGTGTGATATACCGCATGCTATGAGCAATCATTGTATCGATCATGCATGCATCACTAGATTTCGACCTGTTCAAAAGGACGCCGACAAATCTTCCAGCATCAACATCAACTTTTGACTTCTCAGCGAACTTCGATAAGCATAACTTGAGGAACGCCATGGAACCGTTGCCAATGCCAGTTGGGGAAAGGAGACCTGTAAGCCGCAGACAAATGCTGCGCAACTACGTCAAAGGCATAGAGCGCTCTCGAAGTACACCTAAGTGGCGCCCAAATTTGGACAAATGCATCTCGGACATCTGTGTCCAAGTGAACAAGGTCTGGAACGATGTTGAGACGCTGGAAGCAACATGCGATACCATGAACGATATCATGAACGATCTGTGTCCTGTCACCACAGAGCCGCACAGCGCTCGCCGCCAGGAGTTCCTCGAAATGCAGCAAAATCTAGCAAGGTCAGCACACAGTGCTAGAGACTATCTACAGTTTCTGAAAAACAGTCTCGGTGGTCTACGAGCACTCGCGGCAAATGACAAACCTAAACTGGTCCATGAGACACTGCTCCTGGAAAAGGCGATTCTCGAATACCGAAGCCGTATTGATCGCAATCTCATCAAGAACTACGATCTTTCCGGTACATACGTGACGCGAGAAAGGGATTTGGGAGTATTCATAGAGGATCGAGCGGAAATTCTTGATGGCTCTGCGCCTCATAAATTACCAATGGGTCCTATTCGACGCGAGAATAGCTGGGCCAGAGATTTGGTCCAGAGGTACGAGGTTTACCAGGATTATGTTGCATCCCAGAGCAACCACGTACATAAAGCTGTGGACCATCCTTTATCTGAACAGATCGCAGACCTTCGTGTGGAGCAATTCGAAAACTGGGACGAAGATGCCAAGCTTGCCAAAGAGATCAAGCGGCTTGAGGTGATGATGATGCACATGGTGCTCCATAACCGTCAACCCTTGGCGTATAAAGCATATCTAAAGGTTGTCAGAAGCCTGCTACATAGAGCTTTGGCCTTACAAGGACGAATCAAGAGACATGTCAGCCATTGCACACAGCTGCGTCTCGACTACGAGGCTGGGCCAAGGACAGTCGAGCTTAACAATATTCTGCAGCAATACGACACCAACGCCAGTGAGCATCAAAAACGTGCCGACGAGAACATCAAGGCTCTTCAAGAGGTACTTGATGAAGGTAGACCGTCTAGTCATTCTCGAGGCGAGCACACACTGACACCCAGGACTAAGAGACGCCAGACTTCGCATATTGTGCAAGAATGCGCAAGCACGATATGAGCTTCTGCCGCGAAGTCACTGTGCTTGGCAAGTACAAACTGCATCTGCGTCCTGATAACGAATTCATCGCTTCCCTCAAGGAAGCCAGCGTCGTCTGCAAGTCGATCAACAAACAGAAGCACCATTTTTGGTACAAAGGTCTACATCCCTTGGCAGATGAATTGCACGCTGCTTCTCACAGCGCTCAAGATCTTGCGAAGGCCAATAAGAAACTGTCAAGGTCGTCAAAAGGCCGCTTCTTTCCGGACGCGAAAAGGATGGATCTGCAATTGAATGCCATGCAAGCTATACAGCACGAATTATCTTTGCTGGAGATCGTGAGGATTTATGATTCGAAACCAGAACTAACGATCCCAGAGCTGGACGATGAGGTCTTTTCTTTGGCCTACAATTCAAGAGAGGAGCGGAGGAAGGCTGATCGGTTGCTACTCGAGAGGCATGGCGCACCGAAGAATATTGTCAGTCTTCTAAGTGCACGGGAACGATGAAACACTGGACTGGGGTGCTTGATTGAGGAAAACGAGAGCGAGTAGATTGGTAAGTGCAATGATCAATCTGGTCAAGAAGCTTTCTCAATGATCCAGAGCAAAGTCATACTGATATATACTATTAGAGCTCAGTGTGTAATGTGGGCGGAGTCTGCCCTTCTACCTTAGACGCGGCACATTAGCCTTCTCGCGGCTCTTCCTACAATCCACCGTGTGCCTGCTCTCAGGCCCTCAAGGTAATGTTCTTGAAATGCTTACTGATTCAAGCTGTAGATGCACACACGCGAGGGTCTCGCTCAGCTTCACTTATTGTTACCAAGGAACTCAATATCTTTACAAGATACATCAAACGAGTTGCTTTCACAATCATTCCGACAGGCTCACTCAGTCACTCACGTGCAAGCAAAGCTTGAACTAAAAGCTTGGAGAAGCTTATTTACCTTTACAAGCTGCCATAACACCTATTTGCCATGGCAAGGTTCACAGGGTCTCCGGCAAACGACAGAACTGTTCTTCACCCCCGCCCTCTTCATCTATTGCATCGTTCTCCTCCCGACTTGATTGGTGTCCCAGACTCTTCGAAGTCGCAACCCCGCATAGCCTTATGCACCCCGCAAGACGATCACGGATGCCCCGGGTTATTGCGATCGCACACTACTCTGTTACTCCATAGAACTGCCCTTTTCGGCTTGTTCGATCAACCACAAGGTGCGCGGCCTGGACGTCACTTGGCCTTGAAGCATCCCACCCACGGTACTTTGATGCTGATCTTGGGTAGGTCTCTTTAGAAGTCTACTAGTTCATCCACCCAGTGACAGCGTGGCAAGATAATCACTCCGAATAGGCAATCGCTACTTGTATACCTCTCGGCAAAGTCGCAAAATGCGGCGATTCTTGTTCCTACTTAGTAGGGCATCACAGAAATCGGCTCATAGCAACGTGGTTAAATAACCGCTCCCCCATCGCATATCAAATCCACTATCGACCAGGACCTAAGAGGAAACAATGATCATGCGATCCCTCACCCTCCTAGCGCTGACGGTTTCGACCGTATCAGCTTTTCCCAATCTCAGCCCCCAGCTCGCTGAAAAGCTTGTCAAAAGAGACTACGCCTCCGCGGCACAACCAGGATGCACAACCTCTACACTCTGTGACACTGTCATCGATATCTCGGACGAGCAAGCCAATATCCCAACGACCACCAACGAAGCCGTGAAGATTAGCCAGGCACGAAACAACTGTGGATTCTTGCACGCTGATGGCTGTAAAACCTTCAACGCGGAAGAGCAGTTTGTTAGTACGACTGGGGACCATGCTTGGCAGAGTCCTGCGGTCACTGACATCAGAGGGCCATGTCCTGGGTTGAATGCTGCTGCGTGAGTCTTTTCAAACATATCCATTTCCGATGAATATGCGCTGATGAAAGTGTTTCAGGAACCACGGCTACCTGCCCCGAAATGGAATTGCAACCATCGAACAAACCATCACAGGCATGTACGACGCCTATGGCATGTCCAACGCCCTCGCAAACTTCCTCGCCGTATACTCCATCGCTTTCGACGGCGATATCATCAGTGGGCAATGGTCCATCGGAGGTGCTTTCGATTCTGGACTCGCGGGCCTGCTGAGCCAACCTCAGGGTGACGGGTACTCGCACAACAACTACGAGGGTGATACTTCAATCACTCGTTGTGACGCTTACATTAATGGCGGAGACGCCCATTCTGTCTCTCTGACCCGGTTCCAATATGCCTGGGATTCTGGCGCGGATAACAATGACAACTATACTTATGACACCATGGGTCGGCTTTTTGCGAAGAACACTCATAGGAGTATTATGCAGAATGGCTATTACTTCGCCCCGCTCTTCTCTACTACTCTGGTCGCTCCAGCAGCTCATAACTTTATCGTGGCTTTCATGTCCAAGTACGTCTACCCCCTCTCTCTTCAAACAGCCAGCCAGACCGCTAACATTCTTTCTCCACAGCCACACCGAAGAGAACCCATCCGGCTACATGAACGGCGCCATGCTCAAGACCTTCTGGGGTGTCGACGGCACTTCCGGAGACTTCACTTGGTTGAAAGGTCAAGAGCGTATCCCAGACAATTGGTACAGACGCCCCAACTCCGACCCCTACGACATCCCCGATGTTTTCGGTGACCTCCTTCCCGACTTCCTAGCCTACCCCGACACATTCCGTTTCGGCGGTAACGTCGGCGGACAAACCAACACGTACACGGGGATCGACATCGCGAATCTCACAGGTGGTGTGTTTGATGGAGCGAGTCTATTCGAGGGTAACAATCTTGAGTGTTTCTTCTTTGAGACGGAGAGTCAGGCGATTCCGCAGCAGTTGAACGGGTTGGTGAATGATGTTGCGACTGCGGCGAAGTCTATTACGGACATTCTGGGGCCCTTGGCGAGTGCGCTGAGTTGTCCGAGTTTGGGCGAGTACAATGAGGATTTGTTGACGCCTTATAGTGGGAGGTTGGTGAATTATAGTGCGCCTACTACTGGGCCAAAGAATTGTTAGGGGGTTGGAAAAGTTGAGAGATGGTTGATGATGATGATGAATGAATATATTGTATGAAAATGATGGGGTTTTGCTTTGACTTGGGCCTTTGCTCCAACCATAATTATTACATATCTGTGGGTTCTCTTTGGCAAAGCTGATTGAAACCACTTCGTGATCGGAGCCGGTTTGCCGGTGGAATCAAGCCTAATCTACACCATAATCGCATAGCTGTCAAGATGAGAATCATGCATTCGCACAATTTGTTATTGAACTTGTGTTAACCGTCTGAACAGTGCTTTCTCGAGACGATCGTCGCTTTTATAACCACTAAGATCCCTTGCATTACTTAGCAGAGTAGCTCCTTAAATAACAGAGAGACTAGGTCGAATGAGCGACTTCCGCGAATAATTCTCATTTTGATCTTGTAGGTATTGTAGAGAGCCGGTAATTGCCCGCATTTTTCGGTTGACAGACTTACTGTTTCCAGAAGCAAGTGATCAGCTATCAGCTTCGGCGCGCTCATCTCTGGGACCATCGCCTGGAGCTCAGTATTCGACACCGAAGAAATTGGCATATTGGGCGGAGTAAGATACTCTCCGCACATCAGACATCAGTACGAGTCCTTTCTATATAATATGATGGGCTCATTCGCAGTTCTACTGACACTCAATCGTTTGGTAGAGTAAGAAACAAGGAGAAACGAGTGGGTAATTCGGAGCGCTTGTAAGTCGTTTCAACCCCTTGAATGAACAAAGCGAAAGCAAACGAAACTTGGTGTATATGTCTTGCGCTGCGAAGATCTGGCAAAGGTATCGTCTTGCTAGAGCTGAACGGGGACAGATATTTTATGATCGTATAATCATTCATGACCGGAGCGCAACAATGTTTCTCCTTAGAGCCGGCTGCCGCGAGCCTCTTGGCAAGCACAGACGCAGCAAACAAAACACCACTACCGCTTAGTATTTTCCACACTCTCCGAGCGTATATGTGAAGTCTCAACATCCTGCTCGTAAATACGCCATTATGCTTCCAAACACATATACACCATCTACGGCGGAGGAGATCGAGGCTTTCAGCATCGAAAAGACCGGAGAAAACTTGGCCAAGCTCAGGCCCCATTGGAGGGCAGAGTCCCGCCAACTCGCCGAAGTGGAGCTTGCATACACACGTCAAGGTCTCCAGTACCGTAAGTCTGGCCTTCTACAACTAGCTGTTTCGCACTGACTGATTTGCTCAACAGATCTCTCCTCTACTTCCCACGCCGAGACTGAAGAACACGCAGCGCGCACATTCTGCAAAGCCGCGTTCGCTCTCAACAAGCTGCCAGATGGCAGTGCCGGCCCTATACTTCCTATCATACTCCAAATTCGACAGCTCCGTGAGCTACGCGAGAGCTTCTTCCAGAGCATACAGGTTGGGGATATCGAGCAGGCAAATGAGAACCTCATGGTACTTGAAGAGCTTTTGCGTCATTCGAAAGACGCGCTCCTCATGTTAGAGGATCGATATCAGGCCGGCTTTGTTGACCAGGAGGGAGCTCTAAGCCTGCATCGGGTTCTGGGAGAGGGAGATGTGGTCCTCGGTGCAGCTGTAGCGCGCGGCCTTCTACCAGAGTGGATTCTGCAGCTGCCAGAGGTGAAAAGGGGCTTGGAGTTAGGAATATTGGAGAATGAGGAGCAGGCGGTAGAGTCGACGATTCAAAGTGTTAGTCGGAACTTCGACCCTGGCGCAGGTTGGGCTTGATTATTGCGGCGAACCATCGTGGTTCCCTCCAGCTCGACCAGAGAAAACCCACAGAGATGTAACGAGTTCTGTTGAAGCAGAGACCAAGTGCAAAGTACCCGTACCTTTGTGCGCAAAACTTCACCATTTTCATACAGTATCTTTGTGGACGAAGAGGGAGCTGTAAGCCTCTATCAGGTTAGGGAAGATGAGAAGGAGGTCCTTGGTGCGGCTCTGGCGCGCGGTCCTCTCCGTGAATGGATATTAGAGCTTCCAGAGGCCAAAGTGGGCTTGGAGATGGGCATATTGGAGGAAGAGAAACAGGCGGTCGAGACAGCTATACACAGTCTCAGTCAGAGGTTCGACTCTGCATAGCTATCAGCCTATCAACGAGCCACCGAGAGCTTTACGCAGAGCTGTCGTTATGAGGATTCTTCACTGAAATCAGCCGACCATTTAGGCCTCTCCACTATGCAATGAGCGACAGTGCTAGTCCAAAGGCTTCCAGTACCTCCAAAAGGGTCGCCTCGATCGAGAAATGGTTCCTAAGATTGTTTTCTTGACTTCGACGAGGAGAATTGT
>KZ110538.1:41445-141843 GCA_002116395.1 Ramularia endophylla | reverse complement strand
GGTTCCTAAGATTGTTTTCTTGACTTCGACGAGGAGAATTGTCCTTGAAAAATCCTCATATCGACAGCTCTGAGCTTCACGTGTTTGTGTTAGAACTGTATGTGAGAGATCAAGTGCTGATGATGGTTGTAGTTGTGCGTGTGTGCTTGCCGAGAGGCGGAAGCTGGCTTGACGGATTTTACTTTTCTCCTTTCGCCCTGGCCTTGCCGTCCTCTCGAATAAGTTCTCTCATCTTGATACCAATTGCGTCGATCGTTCGATAGTACCTCTCGTCCCCCGTCGTCTTGCCTAAACCCACAATCTTCTTCCAGTGCGAGACAGTCATCTTAAGCTTCCACTTCACCAGCATCTTGAACAACGGAAGAATGTCCGAGATGGCGACATTGGTAGTGTGGTTATAGGCTTCCTGGCGGGCGTTTGGGTAAGGTGCGGACCAGGCGATCGAGTTGGCTTCGTCCACGAACTCGTTAAACCTCTTCCAGAAATTGATCTCTGCAGGCTCCTGCTCTTCGACTTGATCTGCGGAATCTTCTGCTGTAGATTGTTTCCCAGCACCGGGCTTTTTCTTATTCCTGCCCCTTACTGACGCTTTTTGGGTCTTGAAAGGGGAATGGTAAGATTTTTGAGCGACGCGATCACTTCTTCAGCAGTCAGATGTTTGCTGACGGAACTTTTTGCTGAACTGCCAAGCAAGAAGTAGAAAGAGTCCAGCTTCACGCGATGAACCTGGGGAATCTCTAAGACTATGACCCCAGATCGTAAAGCTGATCAGTATGCGATGTATCCGAAAGCATTCGAGGAATGGTTATCCATTAGTACCAGAAGCTGGCTCTCGACGAACACCCACGTTCTCATAGCGTTGAAACCCTGCTGTATTCCTACCATACGACGAGCATCTCGACTAACACAAAGGCTCTTGAGTACTTCAAACGCAGAGGCGGTCTCGAGAGAGCATTATCGACATGGTTCTCTCAAGTCCAACACCAAGATTTCTAGCTTCTGGTCAAATAAATATCATCTTAACATCCATGTCTGCGTACACCAGGATCAGTTTCCATCGGAGGCATGTCAGTGGTATATCTATCTCCTCTACTTAGTTGGCTGAGAACCCTGCTGAGCTGGAGCACTCTCGACATTCAATCCTTCCTGCGACCTGTGGAGAGCCTGTGCCAATCTTGTCTTAGGAACTCCATCCGATCCGAATAATCCAAAGCTTCCTCGAAGAGATTGTTGAATAGTTACGAGAAAGGACTGGTTATGCGGCTTGCATAAGTCGCTCATCGTCTGCGAGTCTGATGAAGAGCGAAGCAATCTCTGGGATTGTGAGGTCTGGAATATGCCCTGCTTGTGGTCCGGCAGGTGTAGGTCCCACTGATAGTTATGTAAGAGGAATGATAGCATCGAGGAGACCCGCTTTGTTTAGTGGTGGCGTATTAAGTCGCGATCTCTCTTGCAGTGTAGTCATGGCAGCTGTAGCTACTGGTGAACAGGCGGTCGAATCAACGATACAAAATGCCAGTTGAATGTTTGATTGTGGTACAGTTTGGGAGTGATTCGGTACTCTTCCTGGGAGCAGAGATCCAAAGACAGAGGCGGAATTTGAAAGACGTGGTGAGACTGGCGCTCAAGCCTAGTTCATTTGTCTTTTGGCAACGCAGAAGACGAGAGACCAATGAGCTCTCCAGGGTTGTGATGCACCTTCGCGTGGTGAACATCGCAAGTCTTGGCTGGTAGTGTTCAGGAATGAGCTACCACTCTCTATTCTGCTTGATGCGTCTCGCGCTGGCTGGCTTTTTGATGACCATCCACAGCATGACAGTTGTAGCCAAAGAGAGTGAGAACCATGTGAAGATATACCTGTGGCGTATTAGTCAACAATTAGGCCTGCCCTTGTTGGTCAAAACGTACTGAGTGTGATTGTTCCTCAGGTTGACTTCAGGTGATCTCCCAATAGGAATGCCTTTCTCCAACCTGGCGTAACTAGCCAATAGATCTGGCCGCATCGTTTCCTCAACCCACACAGCCTGCGCACCCACATGCTCGGCCATCTGGAAGACGTCCGGAAAGTACCACTTCCCCTGCCGCGGTTGATTATCCGGCGTGAACATGTTCTTCTTCCAAGGTTCCCTCAACAGTCCCTGTACAATGACCTCTCCCTGCGGCAAACCCTCAGACCTTTTATTATGCGCCGCTTTATCCTTGCTGATCCATCCTCTGCACACCAATATCGTCGTGCTGCCCCTGTGATCCGGGAAATCATCCGTTCTCTCCAGAGGCGTAATGACAAGGTACCCGTCCTCTCCATCATGCACTCGAGGACCAATCAACATCTCCTGGTCATGCCGCCAGCGTCCACGGGCATACACACGGCGATAATCAAAGTCTTTGATGGCGTTTGGGTCAATCTGAGGCGGTAGAGGGAGAGGATCGCGGATCAATCGATCTTCAAAACGGGCTATTAAGTCGGACTTCCAGCCTAATCTTTGGACTTGCCAGCAGCCGAGCACGAATGCTGTGACGGGGATGATGGCGAGGAAGACAAGTCCGAACTTGTTGTGCTTTTGATTGGCGCGAATGAGTTGGGGAGGATTGTCAACGATTGATGTGAAGCCTGGCTCATCGGCGGGGTTGGAGGCATAGCGGCGCTGCTGGCGGAGGAGAGTGGATGGCTTGTTGGCTGGGCGGAGCTGGTGAAGACATCGGGTGCAGATCCATGGTGGGGTGGGTGTGCTGGATCGAATCGACAGGGTGATAGGCGGGCGCGAGGTCGGATGTGCGCGGGAAAGTGTTTGCCAAAGCAGGCGTGATCTATCCATATCGCTTGATGGTGTAGCAGGTGCGTAAGGTTAAGAGACGGAGATGAGTGAATGTTTCTTAATCAAATGTTGATGGATCTCGCGCTATCTTCGCGGCGATCTGGAACTGCCGATTGGCTGTAGTCGACGACACTTCTTCTTGCGTCGTCTCTCTCCTTCAACTCGACATCGACATCAACATCAACATCCCCATTGCTGGAGTCTACATTGGCTGAATGATAACGCTCTCGTCCTGCATGAGACCTGGGTCTGCGTCCGACTTCTTCGACGGGCTGCTGTGAGTTCATACGAATTTCTCCCTCCAGGAGTCCACGGAGCATTGAGAAACTGAAGTCCCTCTTTCTTTGGAAAGCCTTTCGATGTGGTTGTTCAGCAAAGTAAGACGGTCTGTCGCACCCCCGCGCAATGCCGGGCTTCCAACATCTGGGAGTTTGAATAACTTGTCACCATATTCGTGTACCCTGTTCAGGACGTACAAATTCTGGACCAAGAAAGAAGATGATCTTCTTTCCCAACGACTCAAGGAAGGCGTGCCGAGGCGGAGCATAGCCGCTGAGTTGAATCGCTCTGCCATGGCCATAGAAGATCGCATTTTCAAGACAAATGTGTGCCTTCCATCGAGACGAAAGAAGCGAAAGACCTTCTCTGCAAGCGAAGTGCAGAAGATTAGTGTCGCTCGAGACAGTGGAAAGACATGGTACGCCACTACAACTGACTATGTGCTATGAAAAATTCTGAATGTCTGCTCTAGGCGCGAGATTGCCGAATATGATTTTCCAGACCGAACACCCACCCAGCTCGAATCTTCTTTTTCCCCTAGATACAGAAGATTTGAGCTACAAGATCGTCCAGTCGCTCGAAAACCTTGGTCGGAAGACGAGATCAATCTACTGATCAGTCTTCGAAGCGGAAAAGTACCTATTGTTGAAATCGCTCAACGGATGCAACGAACGTATGCTTCTGTCTGGCTTAGATTAAAGAATATAGGGAGTGTGGTGATGATGGAGCAAAAAGCTTGGAGTGCGGCAGAAGACGAAATCCTACTCAAGGAACGGGGCAACCGTATATATGGCGCATTTATAAGGGCCGCTGCTCTGCTACCAGGTCGCACAGTACAGAGCTGCAGCATGCGATGGGATCGTGTTCTGATGTTTAAGACGGACACGAAAGTCAGTACCACCGATGTACTTGAAGTAGTGCCAGATCGGCCGTCAGTGGGTGGGACGTTGCAGCCTGATAGAGAAGCGACCTCACAACAAGGAACATACCAGGGATCCGATCTTACGGAACAAAGTGCCCCTGCACAAATCTACACGATGACTGAACGGACCACCCACGACTGACCAATAACCTGTGACTTGATATCCCGAAGTTTTCCGCCGAATTGCCTCCAACATCTTCTGGTCCTATCAGAAGCACCTCGATACGATGAAGCCGTTGTCAAACCCCCAGCTCAACCATCAGGTAGAGAAGGCATCGAACTATATGGCCATTCGGAAGCCAACTCGCATCACGGCGTCATACTTGTACAAATGGACATCGATTATCATACAAGTGACTCCCTCGGCTGACAGCTACGCGAAACTGACCAGGCATGGGTATAACGATATGTTGTGCGCGGTCCCTGGAGCCACATAAGCCTCTTCATGGCAAAGTAAGGCTGCGACGTCAAGCGTGCCGCAACGTAGCAAGGATCGTGGCCAGTTCGTTGAGGAGGAATATGCAAAGGCGACATCCTGTCGCAGGTGATCACTTTGATGTGCGCAGAAGCCGTGCACGACACGACAGCGGTTATGGTCCTTCCGTGGGTTCCAACATGGAGTCCAGGCCGAATCTCTGCTCGCGGTTATGTGGAGAGAGCTCGAACATGGCGAGGGACAATGCCATTCCGCTTCAAGCCAATAAACTAATGCCACTGGTCTGAACTCGAGAGCCGAGGAGTCGCATCAGCGTTCGCGAATGTGTCGTTTATTTCACTTCGTCACCCCTGTCATGATCTCCTCTAGGACAGAATAATCGTCCGTGCTCAACGGTTTCATAAGCAAGCCTTGGCGGATCGACGAACCTCAGTTCTTCCTTCCCGCTGTCCTCTCCTCTCCACTCCGTCTTCTCATACACACCCTACCAACGAATGCAGCCCATTCTGCGCACAACTAAGATGACTTGAAATGCTTCGTGTAACGGTAGCAGTGAAAATCCTGCTGAAACTCTGATCTCGTCGCATCAATTCAACAATGCAGCACATTTCGCGGACGAGATGGCGCGTCGCGTGGATTTCGTCGAGACAACACTTGACCGGCTCGTCTCATTCATTCCTAGGATTGCGGTGTCGCTCCTCCCATACAGAGGCTGGATCTAGTCTCGATTGCGTGGCTCCCATTGGCCCGAAACGCCAATTTCGGGGTTGGACCACCGAGGAGCTGGAGAAAGTCGCAGAGATGCGACGACAAGGCTTGGAATGGAAAGACATCGCCAGTACCTTGGGACGAACCTGGAAAAGTGTGGAAAGAAGTTATCACCGTCACAGAAATGGCACTCTTCAAGGTTTCACTCCGAACAAACAATACTCCACCGAAGAGCTCGTCAAACTGCGTTCTTTGCGGGCCGCTGGACAAAGTTGGTGAGTTGACTCATCGCATGACATGCAGTTCACGACTAAGATGGAATACCAGGCAATTGATCGCCAAAAGCTTCCCTGGCCGCTCCGTCAGGGGCCTTCAGTACAAATTGCTAAAGCTAAATGACACATCTTTATACGCTAAAGAATCATCTTGTCAACCGTGGAGTACAGAGGAGGACAGCCTGCTTACACGGCTGCGATGCGAAGAAAATTTGAGCATAAGAGAGATATCAAAGCGGATGCCGAATCGCTCCTATCAATCGATTCACCATCATATCCGTTCAATCGATGCAATTCCACTTGCTAAGCGCATTGACTGGACCAGAGATGAAGACGATAAGCTGTTACAGCTTCGAAGAAGTCGGCACTCTTGGAGGGACGTCGCACTTCAGTTACCTGGCCGAAGTGTCAATGCTGTCAAGATTCGCTATTACAGGGGCTTGCGACAGCATGAACAACAGAGAACCTTTTCAACAACACATCCTCTAACGGCAATGTCGTCTGGACTACCGAAATCCGAAAATCACCCGACTTACAGTCACCCAGCTTGCAGTCACCTGCTCCAACACTCGAAGGAGCTCCCGTCATCATCAACAGGGTTCGAAGTAATTGGTCGTCGCAAGCTCCACACGACTGCAAGATTGGGTTCCTCACGGGGTGAAGGGCAAGGTGTCAATGACTCCTCTACTTTCAAGACACGCCGATCCGCAGGTATCGCATGGACCGAAGATGAGCTAGCGAAATTGATAGAACTCCGCCGGAAAGGCTTACCACGGCATAGCATTGCCGCAACTCTCGGCCGGAGTTATGGCAGCGTTGCTACGCGTCTCAAGGCTTGGGATCGTAGTTATTTCCGAGGTCGAAAGGAGTCTCAAATTTCTTGGACTGAACACGACAAACAGCTGCTTGAGTCGCTGCATGCCAAGGGACAAACATGGTATGCAAGAGATCGATAGCTGAGCTACCGATGCTAACTTTTACCGGCGCCCACAGGCCTCAAATAACTTCTCATTTCCCCATGCGCTCGCTGAATGCAGTCAGGCAAATGCACGCAAAGATGAGCAAGCCAGTACAGGCGAGCGGCCTGGAAAGTCCGGCAAGTACATCTTGCCGGTCGTGGACGCCAGAAGAGGTGTCTTGTGTGGTGCAGATGAGAGAGCAACTTTGCATGAGTGACCGTGAGATTGCAGCTCACTTCCCTGGAAGATCCACCCGAGCGATTTATGATCGCTATGTTAAATACGCGAGAGATCATACTACCAGTCGAGACTTGCGCAGAAAGGCTTATACCTCAGCAGAGGATGCGACCATTGTCGACATGAAAGCTCAGGGTGCCAGCATGGACGAGATCGCGGGTGCTCTTCCTGGCCGAACAACGGGATCTGTCGAGCATCGGTGTTATATGTCAGTGCTTCGGGAACAGCTTACGTTTCCCCATCAAAGGTCGCCGCGTGTTCCACGAAGCCACGCAGATGATAATAAAACTGGAGTCATATACTCAAAGGACGGTCTTCCTGTTAGCGCCGCCGCTCTCGATGATGCTCCGACCACAGGCGAGCCTCTTCACGGAGCTGGTGGAGGGAAACAGTAATGGCAAGTTCGTCATGATATCGCGCCATGCCACGGCCCTACCTGGATGCGTCAAATGTCCTCGGAAGCGATATTCGTGAGAGCGATTGGAACATCGAAATATCTCATCGAATGTTGTCCAAACCACTCGGTTCATCCCAGAATTGTCATGATGGTGTTCGAAACCTTCAGCAGCGTCAGAGAATCAGCAATGCCAGAAACCTTCCATCCACTCACTGGACGTCCATTCAAGCATTGCATTGCATGTTGCCGAGAATTGTCGTCGTCAGTATGCAAGGTCGAGCAGCTGGAATCGGGCGATACAACCAAACAATTGATTTGATACTGTCACTACCTCTGTCTCTATTGCTGGATTTACTCTTTGTTGAAATCAATAACGATACGTCCAGCGACCTCTCCCCGCCTCAACTGCTGCACGCTCTCCGGAAAGGCGCTCAGGCCACGCACTTCAGAAACAGACCGCAGCAGACCACGCTTGACGTAGTCTAAGACAGAGGCTGCATCTTGCATCTGGGGGAGCATGAATTGTCAGCATGATACTACCAGGATCCTCCCTTTCAACGCCAGGCTGCAAGATCTTCGAGCTAGAGGCAGCTGCCGGAAAGGGAGAGGCAAACTTACAGTACCGACAACCGTTCCGACGAAACCCTGTTTCTTCAGGATGAGCGGGAGAGGCGGTGCTCCTAAGATGACGTTCTGTTCAGTCGGCGGGATGCCGATGGCCACGACCTTGCCGCCAACACGGTCACCGAGGTAGTTGATTGCATCCTTGTATGATTGCCAAGCAGTCACAAAGACAGCATGAGCGCCGATGCCATCCGAAATCTCCTTTACACGCGCTGCGATGTCCTTCTCTTCGCGAAAATCAATGAACGCTTCGGCGCCGTATTTCAGCGCTAGATCTTTCTTGGGCGCACCTTGAGAGAGCATCGTCAACAACAGCCGGCCCGTGTGTATCCATATCACTCACTGCTATCGATGACGATGGGACGCATGCCCATAGCCTTGCTCAGCTGCACTCCCTGAATACCTACTCCGCCTGAGCCTCCTGGGAAGACAGCGAATTGACCTGGCTTCAACCCTGAGTCCTTCAAAGCACGATGCATAGTACTCGCGCTACACATGGCCGGGCCAGCGATCTCATCCGGGATCCCGTCCGGTATTCTGGATGTGTAAATCGCCGGAGAGGTGATATACTGCCGATACCGTCAGTCACTGGCGACAGCACCTTCACCACTCCTGCCATACCTGTTGATACGTGCCAGTTTTCATCAGGCCGGTGTGAATGGCTTTGGCACAATACTGCTCCTCTCCGTTCCAGCACTGTTCGCAGTTGTGACAAACGTCCCACATTGGCTTAACGCCTGCACGATCGCCAATTTTCCAATCTGTTACGCCCGATCCGAGCTTGACCACAACACCGGCACCTTCGTGTCCAGGAGATCGGACGCCAAAAGTTTCCATGGCAATTCCGAGATCGTTCAGCATGTAGTGGACCTGAAAGATTGATGAGTACGAGCACTCAATCTGGAGATTTAATCTCATCACCACCCACATCAGAACCGCAAAGTCCGGTCATGTTAAGTCTGAGGAGAACTTCGCCAGGGCCTAGCCATAGTCAGCCTTTCGGGAACATGAATCGTAATGAGCAAGTGCCGCACCTGGTTCCGGCACATCGACATCCTGCACTTCCTACCGGCATTCAAATATTAGCTTGCACTCTCCTACTACGTACAACCCGCATATTGCGAGTCAGAAACGTACGAGATGGAAGTCTGGGCCTGCGTTCACCACCACTCCCCTACGAAAGATGTTAGTTCAGCTCTCGACGCACGCGGAAGCAAAGTACTTACGCTTTGCATGTCTTTGGTACTTCGTGTTCTGCCATTGGTGCGTCTGAAAAGTCAGTTCTTCGTCACCTTAATGGCAGAAGAAAGGTAACTATAAGAACGATCTTTGGCACAGCTGCATTTGGTCCTCGGTAGGATGGGCGGGGTTCGTCTTGCGAAGATGAAGTGGGGTTGTTGGTGGCGTTCACTACAGGCAGTTCCACGAGCACGACACCAAAAAGCGGACGCTCGATAAAAGATGCATGTTCTCATTGATTATAGCCGACGCTGGCTCAAAGTCTTGTCTTCTCTCCTCCGAGTCAAACAGGCGGTTGTTGGAGAGTGCTAAGCTTATATCAGCCTTCCCCAAAGGCAATACCTTAGCATGTTGGATACCGCAATTCGGCTTCGTTCTCATGTACGCTGCTTGGAATCCAACAACCCATCTTTGATATATCCGTTGGCCGGAGAAAGTCTATAGTCTCTGAGAGTGCTTCGCAAGCTGGACGCCACTTTACGTTCAGAAGTAAAAGTCGCAGCTCTGCAGGGGTAAAGCAGACCCATGTTTCTTGATCAGATCAGTTGCAACTGCACCTTCGTGCTCACGCCATTGGCCATTGAATTTGGGCAATTGAAAACGCATCGAAGGTGTAGTGGAACGCACCTCGCCCTCTACTACCGGCTCGTCGTCTTTGTCGAAAGCGACTGTGTACGTCGCGATTCCATCTCACGAACCATAGCAAACGACTTCGCTGCCGCCAACTTTGACCATGGTGAGGACGACGCATCCCACACCAAGGTGCAAGTGGCTCGTAGACCTCTGTGGAACCCGTCAATCACAAGCTCGAGGATGACAGACTATCTCCTCGCGTCCTACAGGAGACAGGACACCCAACTACAACCCCTATCTCGCCTACGGGAACCTCCGCCAGAAGAGCAAGGATTTCTTCGATAAATGTGCTCTTGGGTCTTGGCTATCGACTTTGGTGATTACCGTTTGCGAGATCGGGTTTGTAGAGTCTACCTTGGCCTCTTTGTGCACTGCTGGAGTCCAACTTAGTCTCGGTGCGCATGGTCAGTATTCAGCTTCAACGCACTTTCCCAAATTCGATTTGACGGGAATGCTTGCGCAATCGACCTCTAGCATTCAAGGTGCTGTTTCGATTCGATGGGAGCCACGTGCCTCAGGCGAGGAAAAGTATCCCATAGCATTCAACATATAGCGGACACCATAGCAGCATGAGGATGGTATGAGCCCACTGGTAGCAGAACGCAGCCTTGTCGTTGCTGTCAAGCAGAGTCTGTATTGTTTGACGAGGTGTCTTCTAAGATGCAAATCTCGTAAGTGGCGAGATCTAATACATGGCATATCCTCCACTGGAGCTGATACACTGCCCAGTAACCTAGGTTTCATTAGCAATATCTCAAAGACAACAAGGTACAATCAACCTACCCAACTACTTCTCGGCTCGGCCAAGAAAGCAACAATCTCTGCAATTTCCTCTGGAGTTCCTGTACGCTTCTCGACAGCGGTAGCCTCTTTTTGTGGCGCAATGAGCTTTGGGTCGACCTTGTCCAGCATCTCGCTTTGTACCGGACCTGGGTTGACTGCGTTGCACGTAGTACCATCTTTGCCCAGCTCGGCAGCCCAGTTTCTTGTGAAACCTTCCAAGGCGGCTTTTGAGGCAGAATAGACACCCGTGCTTGCGTATCCTGCGCGAGCTCCTACGGATGAGATGTTGATAATGCGGCCAGGGCGGCGAAGATGGGGTAGGACTGCCTGCACCATAAGAAGAGGTGCTCGGGTGTTGAGGCTAGCAGAAGTGTTAGCAATGCTTTCACTGACTGATTTTGTGAAAAGCAAAATGGCACAGAATCGTCCATCGTTCCATTTTCGCTATGCAGGGCTGGCTTACTGGAAAACTTCATCAAAGTGCTCTGGGGTAATGTCTCCCAGGTATTTGTCAGAGATACCCGCAGCATTGTTGACCAGAATATCAATGTCTTGACCGAACGCCTTGACGGTTGCATCAACAATCTGTTTTGGAGCATCAACATCGCGAAGGTTGCACTGAATGTCGATGCCGGTGGTGTTTGCCTCTGACTTCATTCGGGCAATGAGAGCATCGGCAGTCTTCTTCGAACGGTCGCTTGAATATGTGATGGCAACTTTGGCGCCTCTAGAAGCCAGGTCGAATGCAATTGCCTCTCCGATTCCTCTGGATGCTCCGGTCACGATGGCGCTGTCATTGAAGTCAGTCACAAGCCGGGTTTAACATAGCTTGACAACGTACACTTTGCCTTCGAGAGTGCGAGGTTTGGGCATGTTGCTGGATTGGCTGATGAGTCCGGGTATGTTGTTGGAACTACGGTTGAATCGTGTAAGAGGAAGAAAGTAGAATCGCAATGGCAATGACAGCAGAGCTCGACATGTCCCACAATGGCAATGATGACATCCCAGCTCCACATAGGGTTAGGGTTGGGGTAAGTCGACAGCACTAGAACGAAGTGATTCAAGTCCAGATACTTCTTTGGTTCTGTGGTTGCACAGTGCTAAACTGCTCTTTTCACGCATCATGAAACTTCATCCGGGTGACCAGTGGGGTATGCTCTGCGAATCAACTCGGGATATACATTTCACTCACCAACCAAGATTTCACAAGCTAGCAGGGGTCATGGTAGTTTGATGCGCGAGTGTCAAGTCACCGAAGGGCAAGCTCTGATTTCTTCAGAAGACCAACATTGACTATGCAAGTCGATACGTCGAGAGAGTACATGCATCTCATTGCTTGGACTTCCACCAAAGAGTTTGATTTGCTCCAAATCTATATCGACAGGTTTGAATAGCAGACAGCCTTCGAGAAAGTCGCTCAAGCCAAGTCCACTCTAGTCTGCCGACCCTTTTTGCGGTGCCTTGAAAAACGAGTCCTTGAGTTCTCCCTCCACCAGTTGTATGGCGCTGCTCTTCGGCGCTATGGCCATTGCACAGAAACACACTATGCCCATTGCATCAAAAAGAGCAATGAAGATCACGATCACGAGCCCAAGCGGAGCATCCCTGTCCGACGCCAATTTGCCGAGCAGAACCACAGCGATGAGAATAAGGATAGTAATCGCAAGGCCGATGCCTACAGAACAAGTCAGTTGATAGAGCGTTGAAGATTGGATCGAGCGTGCTCACAGCCATTACGCCGCTGATTTTGTTCAGGATGTACTGTCTCATACTTGTGCAGCATAACTTCCTTATATGCCATCCAGCCAGCTTCGCTGCCGAATATGTCGCGATACATCGGGGCCGGATAGGTTTTCAGCAACTCGTCTCCAGTTCCTAGTGTCCATTTGGAGGCTATCTCACGAGCGTGTGTCTCCGTCAAACTTCTTGTAGCAATAAGGAGCTGCGTAATGTATTCCCTGACTTCAGATGGTGTGGCAGTCTTGTCTGGTAGCTGTGGTTTCGCGAGACCTTGAGATGTGTAAAGAGGCAGTGCCTCTTCATTTCCAGCATCGTAGCTGTGCTTTTCTTGGTCGGACAATTGCATAATGGGAGCGAAAGGAAGTGACTAATGTGGAATGTAGATGTAGATTGAGAACTCACGCGAGTGTACAAAGACGACGATTAATATGATTTTGAAGGAATGGGGCGCAGTGTTGCAGCCTGGAGCCGAACGAACGTTCAATGGAAAGTCCACCGAGTCGCCGAAGTAGTTCCGTGCCGAGAACCGATGAGATGAGGCAGGAACGATGATCCGTCCAGGCGCGTCGACTTCCATCATCACAACGCGTCAAACAAACATCACCTTCAGCACATCACTCTTGTCCCGGACATGCCAATTATCGCCTCACCAAAACGATGACAAGATTCCCGCCATTCCGCGATCATGGCTAGCAAAGAGGCCAAAGTTTTCCGCGTTCGCTTGAACTGCTTGGATAACTACCAAGGCCAGCCCTCGCCACTCGATGCACCACTATGGGGACCCCGAGCTTTTTCCTCTACGCAGCGCAACAACCTGCCGCAAGTCCCAGTAGTCAGAGTATTTGGAGCGACGGAGACGGGCCAGAAAGTGTGCGCTCACATTCATGGTGCTTTCCCATATCTCTACGTTCCATATACA
The DNA here is from genome assembly GCA_002116395.1 of Ramularia endophylla. Classification (NCBI taxonomy): domain Eukaryota; kingdom Fungi; phylum Ascomycota; class Dothideomycetes; order Mycosphaerellales; family Mycosphaerellaceae; genus Ramularia; species Ramularia endophylla. The sequence goes on along the minus strand of KZ110538.1, from coordinate 128,876 downwards.
GAGTCCATCGAAAAGAGCCATGTCGATTCATACATCTCGACTTTCCGCCACTCCATCGACCATGCCCTTGCCATCTCATATCGTCGCAATCCTTACGAGAATCCGCGAAATGCTGCCTTTGTCGCTCATATCAGCTTGGTTAAGGGTGTTCCATTCTTCGGGTATAATGTCGGCCACAAGTACTACCTCAAAGTCTACCTCCTCAACCCCATGAACATGACGCGATTCTCCGATCTTCTCCAGCAAGGCGCTATCCTAAAACAAGTGTTTCAGCCGTACGAAGCCCATCTCCAGTACCTATTGCAGTGGATGTGCGACTTCAACTTGTATGGTTGTGCGTATATTGAAACACAGAAGCCACATTTTCGGGCCCCGTTACCATCCTGGGATGATCTCGATGACGCTGAACACATTTGGCACGACCGTTCGGTGGCGACAGAGGATATCCTCGATGCAGAGAGATTTCCCCGTCAAAGTCACTGTCAGTTGGAACTCGATATCAGGGTTGAGGATCTGATGAACCGAGCCTCGATCAAACCTCGCGACTTGCATCATTCATTCGTTGAGCGCTTGTCCTCTCTGGAGAACCTTCCACCGGAGGAAAAGCTGGTGCATTCCATGACAGGACTCTGGAAAGATGAAACGCGACGGCGTCGAATGCGCATGGGTCTGAGTACCTCTACTTCCTCGCCATTTCCACCAGAAGTCCTTGTGAGCATGTCAGCCGATCCCCGAAACGACAGCAAAGGTGGTTGGATACACGAGGATGAGTTTCGCCACACGATAGGGGAGCTCGCCGAACAGGAGAGGCGCGCCAGGAACGGTGGCGAGCTTTCATTTGAGAGTTTTGGCACCCAAGGCGATCATGAAGATGGTGTTCAGAGCTTGTTAGAGAGCGTGACAGAGCTTTTTTCGAGCGTTCTAGAACGTAAATGGAAACAGTTAGTGTCATCAGCAGGGAAGAGCGAAGGAACGGAATCTCCCAAGCATGACTTGATGACCGGAAATGATGCAAACGAGAATGAGAGAGATGCGTCAATGCTTGTGGATATCAGTAGCATTGCTCAGGTGCAAGACGATGATGAGTACGGCAGCGACGAGGACCTCGCCCAAGAGATACTCACCCAGCGACGAAAGCTAGTGGAGGCAGGTATCGATGGTGGCATGGGCGAAGCGAAGGTCGAAGGGGATGTTGCCAGTATCGAAGCCCAGGCTGAGCAGGTCCACAATGCAGCCGTCCCATCAGCAACAATTGTTCGCGCCACCAAGAGCAGTGTGAAGCGTGATCGTTCTCGCCACGAGTTTTCGGGCAATGCGAAAAGGGTCAGAATTGACGTGGAGCACGATAGTGCGTTCGAACCTCCACCTGCCGCTCAAGTGTGTCAGGCAGGTGAAAGTTCTGCTCAGCAGCCGCCCTCTGCCCAGCTTCCGTCATCCACGCGCTCTTCACAGGCATCACAAGGCGTCAAAACTGCTTTCCCGCTGGTAAAGAACCCTCATGATGACGAGACGCCTCTGCGATTGAGTCAACGAGACGATCTGGCGTATCTAGCTCACCGGAGCCCACGTAAACATCCGAAGGGGCATTCTTTGCAGTCTTCCGGAGATTCGAGCAGTATCCATTCGACCTCGACAGTCAAATCGCCAACAAAGCTCCAACCGACGCTTGATCTGAAGGTTGGGGAGAACTATGCAGCAGCTATTAATCCGTCTAGAAGTACTGGACTTTTACTGTTTGGTCTTCTACCACCCACGTACGAAGATGTGCAGAGTACTGTCAGCCCATCGGTGATATATCAGGATGCGTACTACAGTAGTGAGAAGGACGTACCGGAACGAGCGAGGGAGTATGCTGGTCAGGAATTCCGCCTGGAGAGCACTACCTTGCCTTTCCTTCAAGAGTTTGACAGGACAGGTGGCGCGCGGCAGGGGAGAGTCCATGGACTTGACAAAAGTTCAACGGATCTTGCAGAGCAGCGTCGTAAACGGCAATGCTCTCTCAACATCTGGGAGATGATGACTCCGCCGCCGAGTTTTTGTGATGTTCAGCAGTGGCTGGCTCGAGAGGAGGCTGTTCCGATGGATGACCTCGACACGCTCGAGATCGACGGCCCTCCAGCTGCTTCCCAGCTCAAGCGCAAGAACCGGGCACCTCCAGAGCTTTCGCAAATCGACGGCCCAACGCAAAGAAACAAACATGGTTTCAAGTACTCACAGAAGAAAGCAAGTACAAGTGTGCAGCACGAAACCGGATACATGAGCACGATGAGTCTTGAGGTTCATATCAACAGCAGAGGTGATTTGGCTCCCGACCCAGAGAAGGACGAAGTCACCTTGGTGGTATGGTGCGTCTCTGATGAGCAAATGGACACGGGCACCAAACTCGGTGCTTTGGTGCTGGTGAACGACGATGATGACGAGGTTGTTGAAAAGATTCGTCACATCGTAGGCAACGAGGTGCAGATTGACTCGGAAGACAACGAGCTGGACCTCATCAACAAGATGGTTGACATCGTGCGAGAGTACGATCCTGACATATTGACCGGCTATGAAGTCCACAACAACAGCTGGGGCTATCTCATAGAGCGTGCAAGGCTGCAATACGAATTCAATCTGCCTGATGAATTCTCAAGGATGAAATCGCAGTCTCACGGTCGTTTCGGGAAAGATGCAGACCGATGGGGCTTTACGCATACGTCTACAGTCCGCATCACAGGTCGACACACCATCAATATCTGGCGGGCCATGCGATCCGAGCTGAACCTGTTGCAGTACACGATGGAGAATGTGGTGTTTCATCTGCTCCATCGTCGCATCCCACACTATTCGTACGCAGCGTTGACACGCTGGTACCAGAGCAAGCGTCCTCGTGATTTTGCCAGAGTAGTCCACTATCTCATCACTCGAACAAAGCTGGACCTCGAAATCCTGGACGCCAATGAACTGATTCCCAGAACTTCGGAGCAAGCTCGACTGCTAGGAGTTGACTTCTTCTCCGTCTTCAGCCGTGGCTCACAATTCAAAGTTGAGTCTCTGATGTTTCGCATCGCCAAGCCTGAATCTTTCGCTCTGGTGTCACCTAGCAGAAAGCAGGTTGGTGCTCAGAATGCGCTTGAATGCTTGCCCCTGGTCATGGAGCCGCAGTCGGCGTTCTACAGCAGCCCACTATTAGTCCTGGACTTCCAGAGTTTGTACCCAAGTGTAATGATTGCATACAACTATTGCTACTCGACGTGCCTTGGCCGGATTACCAATTGGCGCGGCACGAATAAGATGGGATTCTCAGACTTTCAGCGAGCGCCAGGCCTGCTTGAACTTGTCAAGGACAAGCTGAACATCTCACCCAATGGTATGATGTACGTCAAGCCGGAGATGAGGAAAAGCTTGCTGGCTAAGATGCTGGGCGAGATTCTGGAAACGCGAGTAATGGTCAAGAGTGGAATGAAGGTTGACAAGAATGACAAGACGCTGCAGCAGCTGTTGAACAACAGACAACTCGCACTGAAGCTGATTGCTAATGTTACGTATGGATACACTTCGGCATCATTTTCTGGCCGTATGCCCTGCTCAGAGATTGCAGACAGCATTGTCCAGACAGGCCGCGAGACTCTCGAGAAAGCGATTGCGTTCATCCACTCCATCGACCGCTGGGGTGCTGAAGTCGTGTACGGCGATACCGACAGTTTGTTTGTGTACCTCAAAGGTCGCACGCGAGACGATGCCTTCAAGATTGGAGATGAGATTGCCAAAGCAGTCACTGATATGAACCCCAGGCCTATCAAGCTAAAGTTTGAAAAGGTCTATCACCCGTGTGTGCTGCTTGCGAAGAAGCGCTATGTCGGGTTCAAGTACGAGAGCCCAAATCAGACTGAGCCAGAATTTGACGCGAAGGGTATTGAAACAGTTCGGCGAGACGGTACACCCGCAGAGCAGAAGATTGAGGAGAAAGCTCTCAAGTTGCTCTTCCGCACCGCAGACCTCAGTCAGGTCAAGAGCTACTTCCAATCTCAATGTACCAAAATCATGGCCGGCCGCTTCAGTGTGCAAGACTTCTGCTTTGCCAAAGAGGTCAAACTGGGAACTTACGCCGACAAAGGACCGCCACCGCCAGGAGCTCTGATTGCTACCAAACGCATGCTCCGAGACCCGCGCACAGAACCCCAATATGGCGAGCGCATACCATATGTTGTCATTGCAGGCGGGCCAGGAGCGAGGCTATGGGAGCGATGCGTGGAGCCCGAACGTTTGATCAACGACGAAAACGCCGAGCTGGATGCAGAATACTACATCAACAAGAACCTGATTCCTCCTTTGGAGCGAATCTTCAATCTTGTTGGCGCCAATGTCCGACAGTGGTACGACGAGATGCCCAAAGTTCAACGCATCCGAATGCTCGGTGGGACAAAGGAAGGCGAAGCTGCAGGCAAGAGCAGAAAAACTATGGAGAGCTATATGGGCAGCTCGTTGTGTTTGGTATGTAGGACGAAGCTCGCTCCTGGATCTGAAGAATTGCCGCTGTGCTCAAAATGTAGGCATGAGAAGACACCTGCTACATTGATGGCTTTGAGACACAAGTTGCAAAAGGCAGAAGAGAAGGCCAGAGATATGGAGAGTGTGTGCAGGAGCTGTGCGGACTTGACCATTGCGGATCCCGTCGAGTGCGATAGTCGGGATTGCCCTGTGTTTTACAGCCGTGTCAAAACGAACACGCAATTGCGAGTTGTGAGAAACGGCATTGGGAGTGTTCTCGCCAAGCTAGAGGCGGAGGAGGGTGATCGAAGTCTTCTGGAGTGGTGAGCGTGTTGCCATGTACAGGTGATGCAGCCGGTTCTCTATACGAACCAGCGTTCCGAGACTCCAAGCTCGAGTAGCATACCAAAGCTAGCCGTATGTTGTGGCATTGGCATTTATACAGACAAAGAACATTGATTGGCCAGCTATTGGAGCCTTCAGGGAGAACAGACTTGTACAGCCAGGGTTCTCGGCAGGCTGCCACCTCCTTCAAACTGTGAAAGCATACATCGCCCCAAAAGATCATGAAGAATCAATCCTTCCACATCTCAAACTCGCTGGATCTCATCTTCACAACTCTGTAGCCTGGAACGACGGGAACCATCCGCTTGAGTGACCAGTGCTTGGCAGAGCATTTCGCCTGGTCGGCTTTCCTGTGAATTCGAGCCCTACAAAGCTATCGGGACTTTCTACTGACAGGGCTGTTGTCACAGGCGGACTTTCGACTTCGATGAGTCTGGCAATCGAAAACGCAGTGAAATCATGCCCGAAAAAGTTCTAGTGGGCTGGAAGCTGGATATGGTGAACGTCCAAAAATAAGAATGGCTCATGCTTCATGTCAATCTCATACTACATTGCTTTCATGTTCTTTACAACTTGCTCTCGATGAACTTGGTTCCCAAGTTCTGGGTAGGTGCATCGTTGGGGTATTGCAGGTGCTGCTGGTCAATTCCATTGCCATGGGTAGTGTCGCAGACACCGTCGCCGTAGATGCAGACATCAAGAGTCTTGGAAATCCAGTTGGCTGGAATACCAGCACTCCCCTGGGCTGAAAGGCCATTGACGTCCCTGGTCGTGGTGCCGTTGTTGTTGTCTACGTTGCAAGTAAGACCAGACTTGTGCTCTGGGTCGCCAATGAGGAAGACACCCTTGACGGCATCGAAGTTGGCTCCAGTGAGTTTGGGAAGGGCATTCACAGTTCCAGCTGCGCCCTGAGAGTAACCTTCCAGTATGAAGCATTCGGCAGGGTTGGCTTTGAGGCCAGACGTGACCTTGTTCACGATCTATTTCTTGCGTTAGTGGACGGTTTACAGCGCTGAAGAGAAGGAGGCGTACGTCTGTGGTGGCTGCGGAAGAATCTTGGTTATAACCGGCAGGGTAGACGGTGTTGTAGATGGTGCCACCAGGCAGGGCGGCCATGACATTGCTGTTCATGGTTTTGAAGCCCGCAGATTCACCTTGGGCCTCTCCGGTACCTCTCGTGTTGATGAGAGCTGGACATCATTAGCAAATGTTGTAGCCTGGCAAGACCAGACAAGTCTTACTGTAGCTGGCGCAAGCCGCAGTGGCGCGCTCCTCGACTGGCACGGCTGCAGAGGACAACGCCAAGCCGAGCACAACTGCAAGAGACTTGATGGCCATGATATAGGGCTGATGGTATGAAACGATCGTTGTTGAACTGGATAGAGATGGTGCTGCTGATCGTAAAGGGAACCAAGATGTGTTGATGAAGGATCAGCGACAATCGCCAGCAGCTGTTATATATGTTTGGCCGCTATCATCAAGTGTGGCCATTGTTGAAGAGCATCCATCTTTTTGAAAACTCGACGCACGGTAAGGGTATGGCCCTAGACAGGCCATTCTTGCGCTAAACTCACCTTTCTCCAGCATAAAGACAGAGCTAGGCTTGTCGGAAACCTGTTGCATTGGCTGCAAATACAAGCGTCCGTCGCCGCCGCAACCTCGGATTCACCATAGTGCAAAGACTCAGAGATATGTACTACGAGTATGGACGGATCTACAAGCGGTAGTTGTGAGGTCTCGGAGGTAGCACCTATATCTCTATTAGCGCATCCTGACGCCTTTGGACTGGCTACCGAATTGGGAAGGTCTTCGGAAAGTCCCTGAACCATTCATCTATTTTGTCTTTCTTTACTTCATTAGGAATACAGCACGCTCGTGCTCGTCCAATGAGATACAACTCGTGGCTGCAAGGCTTCAAAAACGAGGTTATCCGAGGTGGTATAGGCCGCTTCTGGAACGTGGTATGATATAGGATAGTTCATGCTAAATGTACTGCAGCTATCCACTATCATTGCATTGGATCAAGCCGGTCCATCGAGAGTGCTATATTTCAGCAGGTACGTTCAGCGCTCCAGTCGGAAGAACAGGAAACAATCACATCTCCGCGTAGGACGGAATCTTCCTTTCACGCAAAGCTGTGCAGCCTGTGCTTGGAGAAGGTGGCTCAAGTAAATTATATGAGCTTGCATTACTGTAACCCGCGATGTCGCATGCACGGCGCGCCTTAGATCACAAGAACACCAGCATCAGCCATAGCTTGGCAATTTGGTCCGAGGGCGAGATCCAATTGGTTGTTGGAGACATCGAAAACATCCAGTTCGAGAGCGCAGATCTCCTCTGGAATAGTGCCCGTAAACTGGTTTCCAAAGAGTTTGATCTCCTTCAATTTCTCAACACTGGCGATACTGGCCGGGATCGGTCCAGTGAACTGGTTGTTGGAGAGGTTAATGTACAAAGTAGTAATGTTGCTGAACTCAGGCAGAGGACCAGAGAAGAAATTCTCGTGGAGGTAGATGACGTCCATGTCAGTACTTTGGAAGAGCTCCGCGGGAAGTTCTCCCGAGAAATAGTTGAAGCTGAGATCGAGAAAAGTGAGAGGAGCCTCGAGGACTTGGGTCGGGAATGGGCCGTCAAGCTCATTGTTGCCCACGTCAATTTCAAAGAGGTACTCAGACTTGGAGACGTCTAAAAGAGGAAGGCAGGTCAGTCAGCAGGAGGTTGGTGAGCTTTCTCCACGGTACATACCAGGAATGGTGCCGACGAATCCGTTTGAATAGGCATGGAAGAAGGTAAGATCCGTGAGCTTGTCGAGCAGCCCATCAAGAACAATACCCTTGCCAAGGCCGGCTTCGTTGATAGCAAAGCCAGCTACCGCAAGATAGCCATCCGGGTGCTCTCCACACACGACGGCTTCAAATTCACAAACATCCTCGCCGGTCCAGGTCGCCAGTGTACCGTTGCCGTCCACTGTGACGGTCTCGGCAAATTTCGTGAGAGTCCTCAAGTCACGGACGAGGTGGTCTTCTGTTGTGCGGCGAGCAGGTGTCGCTTGTACGCCTGCTACAAGAGCAAGAAGGAAGGTGGAGCGAATGAGTGACATTGTTGAATAAAGACGACAAAGGAGTGACAAAGTTGGATGAAGTCAAAGTGGTGTACTGAAGGAATCAAGGAGGGATAGCATATACTTATTGTGTCCGTCGCTGCAAATGTTGCAATTACGTAGTCAATAGGCCTGACCCTGTTTGCTGTTAGCAGGAACTATGTATATGCTTCAAGCGTGAAGGACTAAACCAGTACAGGCATGAGAAATACTCCTTGCGGTCTGGATGGTATAGACCCACGTCGCCGGAGGTTCCCGGTCTGACCATGGTCAGGTCTACATCAAGCTTGCCAAGCTGGTGAAGGAGATTTGCTTTCCTGCCGGAGATCACCCCGAACAACAAATGCTAGCCACAGCACCGATGTCCTGAAGGTGGAGGAGGAAGAAGGTGTCTGGAAGTGTGGTGAGGTTTGCAGCTCCATGGAGCAGTCAACAACGTCTTCTGAGATCAATCAACGGCCTTGAGGCTGCAATGTCTTTCACGGCCAGCGGCAGTCTGCGACACTCATCACGGCTTCCCCATGAAATGAGGAAATGCTTGAACACAAATGCCGAGACATCGACCAACAGCTGGTGACTCCGGCGCAGATGGTTGGCTTGGTATGGATCTTAATTCCTGTCCAGTGTCAGGAGAACGTCCAGGAAGATGTCGATGTCACGAACTCAAGCCGTGGTGCTTCCGAGATTTGCATCAGGCATCGAACTTTCTCATCACTCCTGCTCCTTCTCGGCCAGAACCAAGACAAGATGCATCTTGTAGTCCGAACCAGATGGGCTGAATATCGAGTTCTGCACGCAGCAAAACGGCAGTCGTGTTGAGATGGTTTTTGCCTGGAGGTCTAGCCGCCACTGGTCTTCCTAAACACGGAATTCCCGGCCGCGGATTCCATCTCCATCTTTGGTGAAATCGCAGAACGAAGGTACCTGCTATGGTTTTCGACTCGATGATGCTGAGTGTCCAAAAGATGAAAGTGTCGCAAGAAACGACTCGGGAGACCAGCAACACCCGTGCCTGACTAAACTTCCCAATGCCAAGTGGCAAACTCTCCCGTAGTTTCTGACATCACCTCCCCGCTCCGCCATACGGCATCGACCACACCCACTCATATCAACAACAACTCCAGAGTAAGCATAACATTCCATCCAAAATCCCATGAAAATTTCCCTCCTCCGTCTCTCCTCCTCCACAAGATCTTTCAAATCGATATACAAAATGACAAAAGTCGACTCCGCCATCTTATCCCTCCTCTCCCTCTCCCCAGAGAACACCACCATAGCCTCAGCAGGAGGCGGTGGAATGTCCTCCGCCAGCACTTCCAAAGTCATATTCAAGAACCCTGATGGCTCAACACGCCAATACTTCCTAAAGACTGGAAAAGGGTCTGCTGCAAAGACCATGTTCGCCGGCGAACACCAATCCCTCAAATCAATCCACGACATCGTCCCAAATCTCTGTCCAAACTCCTACGGCCATGGAGAATTTCAAGATCCAGTGAATACAGGAACATCATTCCTCGTAACTGATTTTCTGGATTTGTCCTCTCGCTCCAGTTCGAGCAGTAGTTCATCCGGACAAAGTCTAGCTCAAAAACTGGCGAAGCTACATACCACTCCCGCACCTACGCCGGAGGGATACAAGAAACCACAATTCGGCTTCTCAGTCCCAACATGTTGTGGTGACACAGCGCAAGACAATACCTTCACCTCCTCCTGGGCAGATTTCTACGCAAATCACAGGGTTAGGTTCATCCTTGCAGAATCCACCCGAGCGCATGGTAAAGATGCAGAACTTAGTACCCTAGTTGAAAAAACATGCACGCAAGTCATTCCGAATCTCATCGGGGATTCACACCTGAATAAAGGCAAAGGTGTAACGCCCGTAGTGATCCACGGCGATCTCTGGTCAGGAAACGCCTCTTCCGGCAAATTACCTGGGATGGAACATGCTGAAGATATCGTATTTGATTCCTCAGCTTATTACGCGCATTCGGAATTCGAGCTAGGGATTATGAAGATGTTTGGGGGATTTGGGGGCAAATTCCTCGAAGAGTATCATGAATTGGTACCCAAGACAGAGCCGGTGGAAGAATATGAGGATCGTGTGAGGTTGTATGAGTTATATCACCATCTCAATCACCACGCATTGTTCGGAGGAGGATATAAATCCGGAGCAGTATCGATTATGAAAGATCTAATCGGAAAGTATGGAGATAAGAGTGAGCTATGAGAGAACTGCGCAAGTGGAGGCTTCCTAAGAGCTGGCACACACGCGAGACAAAAGCTTTTCTCTAACATTTGAAACTCCTACATCATTCCCTTCAACCACTCAATTCCCCCAAATACCTTCCCAATAAACTCCCTCCCCTCTGGAATCGGCGGGAAAATCCAAAAATAATGCGGCATGCCCTCCCAATAATCATGCTTCGTCTCCACCCCAGCTTCTTTCAGAGCCTTTTCCAAGACAACCGCATCATCCCTCAACGGATCAAATTCACAACTAGCAAAATACACAGGTGGGAAATCCTTATGATTCTCCTCCGCCAAAATCGTGAATTGCGATTTATCATGAGGATCGATTTTCGCGGCTCTACATGATCGTCAGCATCGTCAGCAGCAGAAAAGGATGGAAAGACACATACTCGAAAAAGATATCCATACTGCCCCGATCAATCACTGGAGTCCCTTTTGAATTTTCTTCGTAGGATTTATATAGCGATTTGTATTTCTCGGGAATACTTTCCGGATGAGCGGTGATGGGTACCAGAGCCACGACTCCTTTTAGACTTTGCTTCAAATCCTTGTCCTGGACGACAATGTTCGCCATTTGTAGCGCCAGTCCACCGCCAGCGGATCCGCCGCCCGTGAGAATTTTTGTTGGATCTCCTCCAAAGTTGGAAGCGTTCGCGTGAGCCTATTATCATCATCGTCAGTACCCATAGAGAAAGACACAAAGGAGTGGAGAGGGAAGAGATACCCAACGATAAACTCCCATACAATCCTCCAATTGCCCCGGCCACAGCGTCTCAGGCGTCAATCTATAATCTACATTCAACACCACCAACCCAGCTTTCTCCGCAATGTCCCGACAGAGAAAGTCATCGGAGTCGAGGTCGCCAGTCATGTAGCCGCCTCCATGGGCCCATATCATTATCGGAAGCGGAGTGGAGCTGGAGGAATGAGATTTCGGGGTGTAAAGACGATAAGCAATGCCATTGACTTCTCCCTGGGTGATGTTGACATGTTCATTCGGAGGAGGGAATAAAGGAAAGAGAGCTTGGACGAGACCGGTGTACTGGGCTTTGATGTCGGAGGGGCTGCCGGCGAGGGTGGCGCGACCGCCTGAGGCGGATTCCCAGGCTAGCCAGGATTCTGCGTAGGGCATATTGAGGGGTAAGATGCTTGCTGTTTCTTTTAACAGGGGAGGAGAAAGGTGAGAAGGGAAAGGGCGGGCTGTCTGTTCTGCTTTTGTATCAGTTGTTGGGGAGGAGGTAGCTGGATGTCAGCGCTGATCGATACCTTAGCTCTGAAGGACGCCTTCAGCTGCCCCGCTCAGGGCTGAGCCGAAGCGAGTTGTGAACTTTTAAGCTTCTTGCTGCGGCTGATGATCTAGAATGAGTTCAGTAGGCGACGTGCAAGTGGAGTTGTAGTTAGTAGACGAATGTGGTTATCCTGAGAGGTCTGACTTGGGAAAATCGAGATGGAACAGAATCACGTGACTCTTACTTAGCTCTCGGATGGCTATGAGGAAGTCACCTCCTTGGCTTCCAGGCAGCAGCTGGGCGCGTCCCAACCAATTTTGGAGTGTAAAAATAACCCGGCGAGTATGAGATTGAGCTTCTGCGATGCTTTTCAAGGTGTTTGTTTGTACAGAGCAGACTTCTCTCTCTCCTCAGTCCGCAGACTCCTCCCTTATTCATCCTCCCCTTCACTTCGCCATCCCACCTGTCCCGCTTCCTCCCGCTCAGCTCATCTCATCTCTAGTGGTCCTTCTTTGGTGCCTTGGCGTTTGGGTTTCTCGGGTCGTTCTTGTACTCGTCGGCTATTGCAAGTTCCTAAGTCAGTCTGCAATTCTCCTATATTCTCGTGCTCATCTTCCAGGTATATCAGGATGTACATACTGTTGGCCAGCACACTCGCGAAAGAGCTAATGCCGTATGCGATGACAATGCCTGTGAAGAGGATGTTCTGTCAGCGCCGCTTGCCTCATGTCCAACTCCCGTCCCATCTCCGCGCTCTTTGCTCCCAAATTCCTCCTCTTCCAATCAGGCTACTTTCGGTCGCTCGTCGCAAATACTTGTAGGGAATTCGAAGGCATACCGGCGGTGTAGAAAGGCCACATTGGCTTCGCTTGAAGTGCATCTCCGTCAGTCTTCGCCATCTTCCGGCAATATGGCATTGATATCCTTGTCTAACTCACCGACAGGCGCGGGGAACTTCTTTCCGAGGAGTCCAGACATTGTGAGTGATTTTGTGGTGGATTTGAGAGGGATGGCGATCGGCTTTGCTATGGCAATTGCTCTTGCGATTGGAGTGAGGTTCGGCTTGCGTCATTCTCATGTCAACGCCGAAGACTTCATCATGGAGTTTAGAGTTTGTGGTATCGAATTTGCAACATGCGACACCTTCACGCAATTCCACCACTTTCACCTCTCCCTCGTCTCTACCACATCAAAGCCTGCCAATACTGTATCACGGCAGTAGGATGTGCTCTCATCTCTCGCAAGTATATTCCATCAAATTTCCTGGTCACTTCTTCATAGAGTTCACACTTCCCACTCATTCGCGTTTGTTTGTCGCTCCAGCCATCCCCGCCACCACCAATTCCCCCATTCACCCAGCCATCTGCAGGTGTCCACAGCCCCGGTACATGTATTCCTACGTTTCAACACCCGTTCATGCCAGTCATTCCCGCCCGTGGTATCAGTCCACGTGCAGCTCAACTGCTCAACTGCCTCTACCAAACATTGCTCCATCCAAGACATAATCGTCGTTTGTCTTGTCGCGATCGATGCAGTAATCCTACCTTAATCCATCAATATCGGCCCACCACATTCATTCAAGAAAGAAGATGTCCAACAGCAACAGCAACAGCAACAGCAGTAGCAACCTCTCCCCTCCGGATCCCGAAGCATGGCCGTGGGTGTTGCGTCAAACAAATGGTGAGTCCTGTTCTCTTTTCTTTCCTCCACAATTCTTGAATCAGGAACTGCAAACTGCAAACACACCCCTACCCTACCCTACCCTACCTTCCCTTCCTACCTGCATCGTTCCTGCAGTGTGCCCAACGCCATGCATATAACCCCCAGCTAACACCTTCCTTCCTCACCCATCAGTCTCCAACCCATCCGTCGTCATCCGCAATCGACCGTCACAACAATCCATCTCGGCGTCGGAGTCGTACTACTCCCTCTCCTCCTCCAACAATTCCACCCGCAGTGCCGATCTGCTCGGAGCTGCTCCTCCGCCGCCCAACATTGTCCGCTACTCAACACCTCCCTCCCGCTATCGAACACCGCTGCAATCAAGAGAAGAGCTTCGTCAACCGCACTCACGAGAGGTTTTGCCACAACCGCAGCATGCTAGTGTCGTTGAGGAGGAGGAGGAATTCCGAAAGACGCCTATGAGAGGCGAGGGCAAACGACGATCCAGCGGTGGTGCACAAGACCTTCCTCAAGAACCAATTCCTGCCCAACAACGGCACAGTGGGATCAGGAGGAAACCTGTGCCCGTGTCTGTGCCTGCAATCATGGTGGACAGCGAGAGAATCTCCCCGACTCTCGCACAAAGTTCTGTTGCGCAGGACATCAACCGTGAAGGCAATGCTCCGACTCCTGGTGTTGATGACACGCCATACATCCACTTTGCTTTGGACCAACTCACACGAGACGAGGAAGTGCGAGGCAGTAGAACATGGCCTCTGCAAGACGCTCCCCAATACCGACAGGACAACTCGCCAACCATTCCCTGGCCCGTCGCTCTGCAACCTCAGCATCGCTACGAGACGGTGCCGCAGGATGAGCAGTACGATCCGAGGCAGGATTCCCTCTCCATGACCCAAGCTTCACCCCAGAGAAATCCGCATCGATTGTCTGGCGCGTTACATCCTCAATCAGAGAAGGAAATTCTAGCTCAACGATCCGCGAACGTGTATGTTCAAGCTCCCGAATCGCGGCACATCTTCCTGGACTTCGTCCCTGGAACTCTACGGGCCTTGAAATTGAGCATTTTCATCATACTGCTGGTCTTGTACATTGCCTGCCTCATCCTCGCAGGGATATGGAGTCGCATCAACACTGGTCTACTTGCATATGGCTCCTTCGGCGATTCAAGATATGTGCTCTTCCAGTACATTCCCACGTTGCTTGGAATCCTCCTTTGGTTCGGCCTTGTGCAAATCCAAGTCGCAGTCTTCCGGATCGCACCCTTCATTGCAATGTCCGACGCTTCCAACCCGCGAGCAAGAAAAGCTGGCCAGACACTCCCGCTGCAGCCGAGGAGTTTCTTCCTGCCTTCTTTCAAGCACTTCAGTGCCGGACAGCCCATCATCGCAATCTTCCTCTTCATCGCCTGGGCCCAGATCTTCACGATCCCACTCCTTGGAAGCGCCTTCAATGTATACCAGAATACTGCCGGAAGATGGCACTGGGTTGCAGTGCAGGGTGTGATTTGGACTGTGATTGCTCTCTACATCCTTCTTGCCATCGCCACCATCGGCCTTCTTGTCAACCTACACCACACCTCCACTGGTCTCCGCTGGGATCCGCGTAGTTTGTCTGACATGATCGTTCTTCTCGAGCGCAGCAATGCTCTCGACGACGCACCCGCTGAGAACACTCCGCGACTGGGCTACTGGCACACAATGCATCGCCCAACCGAAATGTTTCACACGTGGGGAATCGAATCCAAGCCCGCACGCAGCTACGGAGTTGAAGCAGGACGCATCACCGAGAAACGCTACTCGAACCCTGACGCGGATCTGGAAGCTGGACGACACTCCAAGGATGCCTTTATTCCCAAGGAGCCGCGCCATGATAATTCCTCCACCACCACCATAAACTCTCATAAGAGTCCAATCCCCTGGTTCCTGACTCCCTTCTGGGCCCTGCTGTGGCCCGTCGTGGCGCTGGTGCTACTCATCGCCTTTTTGGTGGTCGCTTACCTGCCCAGCACTTCCCTCCGCGGTCAATTTGCTCCTCTGGTCCCTAGTGCGGTCTCAAACTTCGGATTCAGCGGCACGAACTTTCTCTACTCCTTCCTTCCCACACTCCTGGCTATGATCTGTCTTTTGGGGTGGATGGACCTGGACTACGCGACTCGTCTTCTCGCTCCTTATGCTTCGCTCACCAACACTACTAGAAGTGTGTTGACGAGCAAGAGCGGAAGGACTGAGGAGGTTGGTGACGTGGCCGAACGAACGATCATGGTTTCTTACAGCGCTGATATGCCTGTTCTGGTTACTATCGCTGCGCTGGTCAACAAGCACTGGAGAGTCGCTGTCACGAGTATCATCACACTCCTAGCACTCGCGCTTCCTGTTCTGGCTGGTGGAATCTGGTGGGCGGAGTTCTATGTGGGAATTCAGAGGGTTGGTGTTAGTACGCAATTGCCTGTTTTCTACGCACTCACTGCTTTCGTGGTGGTCTATGCTCTGGGATGGGTTGTGTGTAGCTGGCAACCTGCCAGCCTGAGGCACTCTGCGCAGTTGTTGCCTGAAAAGGTGGATACCTTCGCTGGGGTTAGGGAACTGGTGCAGGACAGCAAACTCCTCGATGATGTTGCTTTCCGTGCGCCTACTGGAAGAGTGGATCTTGTTACGCGATTACTCGGTGGGAGGACGCGGACTATGAACCGAGAGAGCCAGGACAGCGTTAGGTGCGGTGTTGGATCTGGAGATCGGGTGCCTAGTCCGAGGGTACAGAGAGGAACACAAGTTGTGAGGTATGGAGTTGGGAGATGGGTGGGACGTGATGGGAGGGAGGGGTGGGTTGGACTTGATCGGTCGAGGTCGTAGAGCACCTCACCTTGATCGCTTGCATGATGAAAGAAGAGGTGGAAAAGTACGATTTGCTGGGATTAGCGCGGCGTTTTTACTTCTGACGATGAGCATGAGTGTGTACGATGGATGTATATATTATGAGTGCGAGACATTGGCATGAGCATAGCATGACGGACATGGCCATGGACATGGAAAAGAGACGAATGGGTAATGCATATAATGTATAGAGACGAAACAAAGAGAACGAAGTTTTGTCTAAGATCAATATTCCTCGGTATTTTCTTTTACATCCATATTCCCCTTTCTTTTTCGGTGCCCTATCATGGGCATGGGCTTGTAAGAGCAGCAGACCAACGATATCGTCATTTCAGACACTGTGAAAGGACATGTCCGGGAGAGAAGCGTAGGTGGGTTGCTTCGTAGGATGGAACGACCTTTGAAGGATGGATGGGAGGAAGTCATCCTTCGACATCCTTCGTGGCACATCCTTCGCGGCATAGAATGAGCAAGAACACTATTGCATGATCTCATACCGCCGGTTACAACCTGAATGGACTTCCACAGGTATGATATATCATGTCGGGTCTGCCGTGTTGAACATCATCTCAAACAACATCTGCATCAATTTGAAACCCAGCGATTACTTCGACGACCAAGCAAGCGACCATGAAGACCACCATTCTCGCCACTCTCACAGCTACTCTGGCCACATTCTCTACAGTCCACGCAGTCGGTGCCGAGATAAAACTCTACACTGGATCAGGTTGTTCCGGTTCCTCGCACAAAATGATGCTGGATGGGAAAGTCCCGTGTACTTCTGTTTCCAACGTTGGTTCTGCGAAGCAGGATAAACTTGATGATGGTATGTGTGAACAAGAGACATAGCTCTTTTCCCTGTGAGGTCCTTTGTTGCGAACAAGTCTCTGATGAATTTCGGGCAGGTCTGAAGTATACGTGCAATGCTTATAGCGATTCGGACTGCAAGAACAAGGTTGGAGAGGTGTATGATTGCGTTAGTGGGAGTATTGGAAGTATTTCGTGCGCGGATAATGGACCTTTGTGAAGGAGGTCAGATGTGAGTGGGAAGGAGATGTAACCATGGGGTGTCATGGTCAAAAGGCTCGACAGGCAATGGAGTGTTTCGTAACTTTCATTCACCGTTCCTTCTCACCGATGCTTCTCCTGTTTCGAACGTCCAACGATCATTGCTTTCAGTCTCCCCGCGGCTCCCTCACCAACAAATGCAGATAATACTCCATATCCGGCATCTTCGTCTTTTCCCTTCCCTCCAAAAACCCAAACTTTTCGTAGAATCCCACAGCCATATGGTTAGCTTCCACACATATCGGCACACCTTTCTCATCCGCAAGCTCACATGCTTTAGCAAGTAATCGTTTTCCCACACCCGTCCCTTTGTACGCATGATCAACTCCAAAGAGTTCCAGTAAGAATCTCTCTCGCCCTTCGCCTGGCAGAAGTTTCATACTCTGCATAGCAGGCACGAAGAGTGAAGCATCGTGGTCTGGAGAGAGAGGGTAGAGATCCCAGAATCCGTGGTTTGCCTCGTCGTGGGAAAGGAGGCGCAGACAGAGTATCCCTACCGCTGAGAGATCTGAGGTGGCGTTGGGGTCCAAGGCTGTTAGCATGTGGCAAGAAGGAGAGTCGATCTCGTCTTGAAACGCTTGAGACCACCAGGCTCGGTTGGACGGAGTGTTGGGGAAGACTTTGCGGTGGAATTCGTTGGTTGGATGGAAGGATCTGGGAACTATTGTTTCTAAGGAAGGGAGGGACATGGGAGTTGCCTCGGCAATGATGATGTCTTCTGAGGCAGGATTGGAGGCCATGATGAGTTCTTCCTTTTGCTGTTTTGGTGATGAGATATGGAATGGGAGCAAGGTTCGATAGTTGCGAAGGTACAAGTACTTACCTTGTAGCTTACAGCTGAGATCTTGGCAAGAACGGGATTCTGCATGGATTTGTGGAGTCAACAGGTTGGAAACAAGTCTGCCTTGCGCCCTAGAGTTACCACAAAGGGTAAGAGGCGGTGCAGCAGCGCAAATGGCAACAGACGTTCACCAAATGTTCTTTCAGCTCAGTCTTCTCCCGAGCTTCGCACAACTCCATTTACCATGGAATAGCTTTCTCGTGCTAACGAAGACCTTCATGTCAACAATACCCAACCTAACGAAAATTAAGCCTCAACGCTCAAAAGAAACAGATGGTCCTAATCTCACAACTTTCCCTGAAAGGCGCATCCTCTCTAGACGTCGGATCCTGAAAAGCCGAGTGTCCCACAAACTGCGCTCTGCTCGTATCGGAATCATAAGTCTTGAGCAAAATACACTTATCGGCATCCATGTCAGGGAAGTACACCCAATTGTGTTTATCAGAGTGCCTCATAACGTAGTTCTCGCCCGTGCGCTCCTTGTACCTCAGATACAGTTTGAAGAAATCTTCTGGCGGAGAAGAAGTGACATCGCACATTGCCAGAGGATTTTCTTCAACTTTATTGAGAGGTTTCCAGACATTGATGAAAGCTACCCGACGGGAGAGAAGGTCGTCAGCTTCATCGGGAAGAAGTTGTCGGACACGGATAGGAGCTGATTCAGAGGTGTAATCGCAATGGACGAGAGCGACGGGTGCGCGTTGAGTAGTGCTTCCTTGAGTCAATTTCTTCGCTGCGTTCGCTCGAGTTCTGATCGTATGATCAAAAACCAGTACTCGTTTGGCTCCCAACTCCTTTTCAAGCAAAGCAACGACTTCAGGGTAAAAATCAGATTTGACAACAGAATCATCTTCGTTGGAGAAGTGCTGTTTGTCGAAAGAAGTTTTGAAAGGTAAAAGAGCGAAACCCTCCTTGTCCACCGAGAACGAAGAGGCACGATCCCAGCCGTTGTGGACGGTTACAGTGTGCGGGTCATCGCCTGGTTCGTGAGGATTTACGCCTTCTTTTTCGTAAAAGTAGAGCTCCGTCAGCTGGTCGGCGAGATCTTTCGTGTAGTTGAATGATGCGCGTACCTCGCCGCTTGTTGCGGCCTTGTTAGGGAGCAGAGCTTTGTCAACTGCACCTTGAGTCTTTTGCCAGGCGGGCAAGGCTTCGACGTCTGCGATCCAGCGTTGGATGTTCGTGTGCTGGTCCAGGGGGAGCTTTTGGGCGGCGTGTAGGTGCATGGCGGAGGCTACAGCCATGTCTACAATGGTGGGAGATGAGCCAGGGATGATCCATTTGCCAGTTTCGCCGAGGCGAGTGTCGAGGACTGAGGCGGCTTTGTGCCATTTTGGTGCTTCCTTATCAATGACGGACTGGTCTGGTTCTGCGCTGAGCAGTGGCTTGACGACGTACTCTACCAAGTAGACGTAGTTTGTCTGGAACCAAACGGAGGCCTCCCAGAGGAGCCATCTGTTGGCATCGGCACGGACTCTGAGGTCCTTGGGGTAGGCCGAGTCGGCTCCAGTGGTATCGGCAGCGTACATCAGAATGGCATTAGACTCCGTGAGGGTGAGATCTCCATCGGTGGCAGCTGGAACGGTGGCGTTTGGGTTGATCTTGACAAAGTCGGCAGACTTGTGCTCCCCAGTAAAGTAGTTGATGAAATGGTAGTCATACTAGCAAGTCCACTCAGCTCGTGATCCATTTCATTCCTTATGTGCAGCATACCTTGGTGCCCATGAGGTCCAATCCAGCAAGCACTTTACGAGAGTTGACCGTGCAAGGGTCGAGATAGATGTTGAGAACCATTGTTGCGGACGTCGTTGGCCGTAGGTCTGTATGTTGAAAAGGGATCCGGTACAGTGTGAAGATGCCGACGGGGATATATCTCTTCGGCGTGACACCTTGTTGGAGAGAGACAATGTCGATCAAAGCATACTACCCCGCCCGCGCAACGGCCCATTGCATCCCATGAGGAGCACATGCGGACCTCCATGTTGCCGGCAAGATGCAATTGGGGACGAGTTGTTCATAGCTGTCGCCTAGGCGCTGAAGCTTGTGGATTTTTGCCGTGTTGCCTGATCCTGCTGACCTTGAACATGCAGGTGTCGAGTGCATGGACTTTCTTGTTACCAGCAAAGAGGGCGCCATAGTGGCTACGGTAACATCTCTTTCGTATCTGGCTCTGTACTATCGCTAATTGCGTGGTTCAGCTCTGCAGCCAGCTGCCCGATGATCCTGAAAGGCCCGACGACTCTTTTCAAGCGATCGATCATGATTCCACTCACTGTCGCAGACTATGCTTCGCGTCTCGTCCATCAAAGCCATTCCAGAATCTCAAACAACACCACCGCTAGCTCGGTGATTGGTAGATTGTATGGCATCGTCTCCTGGTTGGAGGAAGGCGAGGTCCAAGATGCAGCGTTGTGGTGAAATGGCCAGCTCAGGGTGCCACTGCGTAGCATAGTGTAGAACCGATCGATGCGAGTGAAACAACAACACAAGTCATCGTTCCGCTCTGATTCCCTCAGAACTTGTGAACCTTCTTCGCCCCGATTCCCAGCTCAGCCAGAATACCCTGCTTTCCCACCACAGCATTCTCCATAGCTGGCGGTCCACATAGCCAAACTTTCGTTCCCTTCGCATCTCCCAGCATTCCGCTCTCGCAGCGAGCGATAGCTTCCTGTAGCACAGACTTGTTGACATGGCCCTTCTTGAACTTCTTTCCATCGCCCAGACCAGGCGCGTCGGGCTTTCCCTCTGCGCCGGATACAGTGTATGTGACTTGTAGTCTGCCAGCAGATTGTGCTTCTAACTGCTCTAGCTCCTTCCGAAGCACGATATCTCGGGTGCCATTCACACCCCATAGAAGCTGGATGCGGGTCTTGTCGTCTGAGTCGGCGAGGATGCTGCGAGCGAGACTGTAGATTGGCGTTATGCCTGCTCCACCCGCTACAAAGAGAAGATCGCGAGGTGTGGTGGAAGGCGTGTACGAGTAGCCCGGGAGAGGGCCGCGGACTGTAAGCTTGTCTCCGGGCCGGAGAGAGTGTAGGTGTGTCGATGCTTTGCCTTCGGGGTATTGCTTGACGAGCAATTGGAGAGAACCGCGTTCTTCAGGATCGGAAATTGGTGTGTAAGGACGAAAGACGGGGAACCAGCCATTGGCGGGTATGTGCTGGGTGAGAATGGCAGCTATTTGGCGTGTTAGCATTGCATTGGTCTTCAAAGCAGGACAAGAGTACGTACATCCAGCGGCAACACCGCTGATTTGTGAATCGCCATTCGGGAGGGCAAAAGTGATCTTTCTTGTGTCATGATTGATCTGTTCAGAGCCCTTGACCGTCAACTGCTTGGCAAAGAGCATTCCACTCGGCATGGAGAGCATGTTGGCAGGCGGATTATGTGCCGAGTCGAGGGCAAGAGGCTTGGGAGACGCCATCTTGACTCCAAGTGTAAGTATAGCAGTACCGCTCATGATGGATAAGACGCGAGGATATCGGGAGAGTATGGAAGCCATTTGCGACGTTGAGGGAAATGGATTGTGATGAGGACTAGGGATGAGAGTGTGAGTCTGGTGAAGCAGAGTACTTGCCGGGTATAGTCACGACAGCCGTTTCAGCTTTATACAAGGTATATATAGATAGCTTGTACGGAGGAAGGTGAAGCCAATCGATGCATGATACCGCCCGATTTGAAGGATGTCGGGCTTATTGAAACTGCGCTCCTCTGCGGATGTCCGGGCGGTGACACAGACTTGTACTTAGCAGATCAGAAAGGCGCAGCTGCGAGCTGCAGAGGAGGCGCATATCCCGAAGACGCTGTTCCGGAGTTCTCGACACTCCGATGTTGGTGTTGCAGGTTGAACAACAGTTCGACGGAGTAGAATGAAGGAGGATGGAAGAATCTGACTTTCACTCACCGGACTGGCACCCGGGGAAACGCCACGGGCCCACGATGGCGCTAGTAATGGTCGCTGACGGGATTGAGG
Source organism: Ramularia endophylla (assembly GCA_002116395.1). Lineage (NCBI taxonomy): Eukaryota > Fungi > Ascomycota > Dothideomycetes > Mycosphaerellales > Mycosphaerellaceae > Ramularia > Ramularia endophylla. The sequence continues at coordinate 107,047 of KZ110538.1, read as the reverse complement.
TATTGTTCAATGTTTTACAGTTTATTACTATCTATGGCTCTTAATACCCTATGTATTGTACTATGTTATTACTATCGCTCTTATATCCCACTTCCACCACTCCATAGAGTCTTCCAGACTGAATGTTCGCTTCTGCATTCGTATGGAACAGCTATCAATTTGAGCCTACTCTTATGAGAATAAACATGTCCGATATCTCTACCAAGTCTGAGGTAAGACATAGTCGGCCCAGGTCGTCTTCGCATCAGCCTCTCTCCATTTTTCGATTCCGCCCTTAACCCCGTCCTCGCCCACTTCCCATTTCCCCTCACGCACCATATTCCGCCACCGCATTAATACGTACCGCAATTGCACATTATGCATATTAATATATGGATTGTAGCCTGACTGATAAAGCTCTGAACTCCTTGGCTTAGCTGGAGGCGATGGACCTTTTTGAAACATTTCCTCTCCTAGAAGCGAGTTGTCGCTTCGGCGGGCGAATCTGTGCGAGCCGAGAGCGAAGGGTAGCAGTAGTCTAACGCCGTCCTGCTCCAAAGTTTAGCATAGCCTGTATGTTGAACTATTCGATATAGGAACTTGAGCAGGAATGTTCTCACTTACTCCAAAGGGATGCACGGAATATGGATTGCTCTCAGTCAAATATAGGCCAGCAGGTAGGCGGCCAGTGATTGCACGCTCTAGATCTGGTTCGAAGTTACGGACGGGGAGGGCGTGACCATAAGGGGATCGATCGACGTCTATGTGAGCTGTGAGATCGTTCTCAAGAAGCAGCGTGGGCCGCATCTGATTCTCCTCTTCTTCCACTGGCACTTCCGCGAACGGTTGTTGTGTTGGTAGACGGAGTCCTGGGGCGAGAAAAGTGAATCGCGGCTTCCGGACTGCTTGGATAAAGCGAATTGCAAAGCTTCGCGGTGGAAGATTGAGCCTGCCCTCCGAAAATCCTATTGTTGACGGTACTCCATCTGCCGTCTGGTCTTCAATCCCCATCCGCTGCTCTACTTCTGCCACCAGTAGATTCCAGGCGGCGGTCGCCTCCGCAAGGTCATGCTCAGTGTAGCTCGGCATGATCCAGGGATGTGCAGCCTCCTGATCGCCATCTATAGGTTCATAATCAACACCCAATGCCTGTATCTTCCCTTGATCGATCATCTGTAGATACCCCTCTAAGATGACTTCTAATGGTAGCCACTGCTGACGGCCGTTCTCCACTGCCATAGTATTATCGAGTGATTCAACATGAATAGCGCGGTGGGTCGTCTGGTCGTACATTAAACCTAAGGCGTGAGTGGCCAACAAATACGGGTTCTCCTGGTAGAGTGTAATGTACCGCTGTTTGTTCGAGCTGTCCTCGTCGGAAGCGAACATGGCGTTCTCGTTGAGCATTTCCGGCACACTTAATCCGATTAGATAGCGATGGAAGGTATGAGCATTGTCAGAATTGGCCATGTGTCCTGCTTGAGCGATTTTTAAGAATGCAACGACGTCTTGGCTGAGAAAAGTCAAGCTAGGCGGTGCTGTAGGTGTCCCGGATGCATGCAAATCCCACCAGGTTCGACAATCGAGGGCAGGTAGCGAGCGACCGCTTCCTTGCCAGCCTCGGGCTACTATCAGATTGTGCAACGCGGCACATCTTTCGTAATCGAGGCCGTCGATATTGCGTACTGGATTCTGCTCGGTAATTCGCGACTCAGCCATGATCGCGGGTTGGAACTTGGAAGGACGCAAGCAATGGACGAGGCCACTGGTCGAATTCAGATCGAAGCAAACCGGGAAGAAATGTGCCGACGCCGGTGGGAGGCCCGATCGCGTCGGCGCGTCTTGAACGTGCCCTTGGGCCTTGGTGCTCTCCCTTCTTCCTCATCCTTCGCCCTAGCACCTTCTGGTCATGTAGGGCATATCTGGATGTCGATATGCTCGCGAACTCAGATGCGACTAGCGATGAATCCATTCGCTATAGTGAGACGCTGAGCGGAACTTCTTTGCACTGACGCGAAGCATATCAGTGTCTGCTGCTCGCTTTCTCCCAAAGCCCGCCACTACCCTACGATAAACGGTCCCCCTCGCGGCTTCTGCAACTTGATCTGCCTGCCATGCTATGGTAATCGCGCTGCAGTTTCCACAGACTGCTTTCGATTGCAGTGAAGAATGCTTTCAAGCATGAGCACACTTCCACACACCAGATAAGTCGCACTTTTACATACTACACTGCTCTTCATCACTTCTCCAGAATAACTGCTATCCAAAATATCGCCGTGCAAGAGCACGCAATACATCATCATTGCAAGTCCCTCCAACAAGGTGGTGGGGGAGGAGGGACTGCACGCCATCAAGGTGCCTCACGCGGTGCTTTCATCAAGGTCAACAAAGACACCATCTCGGCTTTGAGGCGTAATACATGTATACCCATTCATTCGTCCATCACTACCTAGCAAGTTTCCCATTGATCAATCGATCGAGAGCCTCAAAATGCTCGCCATTCGACCTCTACCAGTCACCCTCAGCACCGCCTCCCTCGAAACGCTTCCCAATGAGCTCCTTCTCGAGATAATACCACATATTTACACACCCCATGACTTAGCCTGCCTTTGCCTAACCTGCGCTCGTCTAAACCTCCTCATCAAGACCCACGAACACAGCCTAGTCCTCGACATAAAAAAATGCCAAAACCTGACCTCCCTCCGCCTCTTCCCGAGCCTACAAACCAACACCTTTGACGACCTTAACACTCTCTTCAATCGTCTCTCGACCCTCAATGATCTCCACTCCCAATGGCTACACATCACAAACAATGGACCCGAACTCAACTGGTTGAAAGGCCGCTGGGAAAGCATCCACAAAGCTGGCTTACTACTGCTACATCGACTCCAAGACAGCGGATCATACAACTACAAAGTCGCTCTTCTCAATGGTCTGTCCTCCACGAGTCTAGCATGCCTGCTCTTCAAACTCATCTCTTCAATTAAGATTCTGAGGATATATGGTCCGGAGCCTATTAAAGGGACGTTCTCAGCCGGGGACGTAATGCAAAGAAGTGATATCGAGCTAGCGTTCGAAGAAATGCTGCTGGAGCACGGTCCGGGATTCTTTATTTCGATGCTCAAAGCTGGCGAAGCTGAGAAGAAGGAACAAGGGTTGTGGGCTATCAGGTACGATACTACCATGCATCACGTCCAATCAATACAAGCTAATAAGGTGTCACAATAGTGCTTTAGAGAAGGAAATTGCCGGCATGGTCGAGCGACAACTACCCTCCCCAGACGGCTTTCCGAAACCTCCCACCCTGACTTCATGCTTGCGTCGAGCTTTCGCTGCGAAGCTGGGCTGTCATATCAGTCAAAACGTCTCTAAAATGTGGGAGATTCTATCGAGCACGAGTTTCGACGAGGTCGATGAGGAGAAGCTGGTGAAGATTGTACAGGGCGAGGAGATCAAGGGTGGCATGAAGAGAATTTTCTGACAGCGAAGGTGGCAGTTGGAGGTGTTTCTACGACAGCTGGGACTTTGAGAGGATCGGCTGTAAGTCAGCTCGAGGTCGTTACGATTCGCAGAGCTCTCAAGAGGCAGGACTACAAATATAAGTCCCTTTCCTGGTGGCCTCATAGCTTGACGTGAAAATAGGATATGAACACCACTTGTCAATTGCACTGCATTGCGTCGAGTTCGTGAACAGCGACGATCACGTCTTCGGCAGGAGGTGTGAGACGAGACAGCACAGGAAGGAGAATCGCTGCGTACGAGAGTGTCTCGGATTTCATCGGCAGACATGTCGTTATCGTAAGTCGCGTCATCAGGGGTATCGATAGACGAGTCAAGTCGAAAGTCAGAAGCAAAAGGCCGCACACAATCTCCTCTATCCTTTCATCATTCTTTGTGCGTCTCAATGACTACATCCCTCAGTCATTACGATCATGAATAACCATTACTCGTCCGTCCAATGCCGGTCTGAAATATGCTCTAATTGTGACTCGTCGATAGGTGCCCGCTTGAAGATGTCTTTCATAGCCAACTTGAATCGTTTCCCTAGAGGCGCGGCATCTGGCTTCTCCTGCTTTGCGCGCTCGTCGCGCGTCGGTCGAGAGCTTCGCTTTGGAGGGAGCACGCTTTCTCTGGCTGACATAGTTCCTGGCAATGATGGAATAGTGTGTTGCGGAAGCCGGGGAGATGTTCTTGGTGATGAGATGGATTCAGATCTGGAGGCCGATTTTGCTGTCGAAGAACCTCTCGATGATGATCGAGACAGACTGAAGCTGTCAGGTGTTGGTGTTGGTGGCATCTGAGCAAATGACGGGAGCTGAGGTGCAGATCTTGGTGCCTGGGGAATCATCTGCAAGTGGCGAGGCACGTTTGCAGGAAGTGGTGGTGGAGGTCGAGCTGCAGTGAAGGGAGGTGCAGTCTTCGGGGTCGGTATGGACCATGCGTCTTGTCTATCATGACGCGGCAGAGGGCAGCCATTGTCAAAGGATCGTGGACCATGCCCATGAAGTCTGGGCCGTACCAAGGCTGGTTCGTCTTGTTCATTGGCAGCCCAAAGTGACTGCAACGCCAGGTGTTCGGCGGAAGTCAATGGCTGGGCGTTGCGATCCATGTACGGTACTCTAGTCACGTTCCTTTGCTCCCATGGTGGCATCTGAGAAGGAGAGCTATCACATCCAGTCGGGTGCTGTCCAAATTGGGAGGAACGTGAAGTAGATCGTTCCATGGTAAGCGGCAGGTAGGAACGGTCTGCCCTATGCAGACCGCAAGTCGCGGTCGATGTCGACAAGAAGTATCCTGTTGAGGGTATCTTGATTGTATGCGGCACAGTTGATCGGCACTGCCTGTGGAGATTATTTGGCTTTGGAGCTGCCTGCAGCTCACGGCACGCTATTGGGATCTTGAAAGTACCTGGCCCGCAGCGGGTGTTGGTTTATAGCCAACGCGGATCCCTGAAGTTGCTAGGCTCGTGATAGCATCCCAGTCAAGCAACGAAGAACTGCAGTTGGAAAGAGAAAAATCACCGAAGAAATAGCAAGGAGAAAGTGACTGGTCGAGCACCCAACTAAACGAAGCACAAAAGACAAAATCAAAGCGTACCAACTATTGCTGCATCCATGGACTCTGCCGGGCGCCTTGGGTTAGTACTGCCGGAGTGCACGCGACCCCGACGGCACAGCAACACAACATGGGCAACGCCCAATCTATGCTCTGCAGGAAAAACCAACACCATGCACCTCGCACGCAGCTGTGGGCCCCATGCAACGACAAGCTCCTTCTTGATCGGGACGATCCACCCTGCATGGCACACTGTGCGACGTGCCGTAAGTGTTGTTTCAGCAGCTTGTTCAGCATTCGCCAAGGTATCATGTGCGGACTGCGTTCTGCTACGCACGCGATTGGGTGGTATTGTCGTACGCTCTGATCAAGAGTTCATGGGCCGGTGTGGTCGGGGTCAGGTCCACTCCGGATAGCATGCCAGGCCACAAATTAGGCAGGAGATGTAGACGCCGCATTGTTGCATCTGCGACGCTTGTGTGGAAAAGGCAAAGATGGATTTTGTGCTACGCGCGAAGAGGTGAGGTCGTGAAAGCTGACTGGTCCCAAAGTGCCGGGTTTTGGGGGGCGCTTTCAGCGCCCACATCTGTGCCACGATGATCCTGACGAAGAGCATGTACTGTATGATGTGTCATTCGCAGACCGGTCTGAGCAGCCTGCAGAGAGGCGTTGACTTCCAATGATGGCTCGGTGCATTCGCGATGGCTTGTGATGCTGATGGAAACAGGAAAGATGGAATCATGGAGGTTGTCTTCACAAGCTTCGGTTGTCATTGTCATTGTACTTGCCGAGCGGCGCCGAGCTGTGGAGATAAGCTTGGCGATTTTTACTTCTTGAAAGCTCCGATCCCTGATCATCACCAACATCACGCTCGCACAGCTTGAAGTTGCTGTGCCTCAAGGCTCATCGCTTGCACTAAGTGCCCACATCATATCGCTCTTGTCCCTTTCGAGAATTGGAGCTAGCAGCCTCGCTGTGCCATGAGCATGCGGCGTACCTCATCCAACAGGATCAACAAGGTCTGCACACCAAGGACGCACCGAGGAAGGAGCAGTGTGCAGGTAGGTTCATAGGATGCGCCGTCCGGCATTTTCCAGTGGCCCTGAATGCTGATGATCGCTCTGGTAATCGAGTCATACACCGTATCTACTCAGGCTCAAGAGCCAGCCTATCGGTCCTCTTGAAGATGAGGCGACGCCGGGCAGAGCCCATTGGATCCAAATCACCCCCAAACACCTCCATATGCGAACTCATCGGCCACAACGCCTTGCATTCCACGAAATAGGACATCGAGGTCTTCCGCAGACCTGTCGAAAGAAATTTGACGCTCGTTGAAATATGTGTATGCACAATGCATGCGCCGGTTTCTCCTCATGAGATATGCTTGCTTTACACTCGGCAACTCTTGAGCAAACCAAGGACCTCTTAGTTCGGCGTAGCCACAGTCCGCTTTGCTTCATTAGACCACTGTGGTCAAATGCGTCCCTCTGCATCAAGAAGAAGCCGGAACTTGGGAGCATAGTCTCGCGCTTCTTAGCTGGCCTCACCTGCTGGCTCATCATGGCTCTGGGGTCGCAGAAGAATGGATGTTAAGGCGCGAATCTGCGCTGCCCGAATACAATGTTCTCAGCTCTCCCCAGCTCTCCGTCAACCACCAAATATGCTCCTGCCGCTCCGTTGCAAGCAGGGTCGGCGATGCCAAAATGGGAATTCGCTGGCGTCGCGCTTCCAACGAGTCAAGGAGAGCTTCTGACTGCTTAACAAGTGTCGACAGGCTGATTCTTGTTTCTGCTGCCAGCCTTTGCAGCCGGCACGGCATTCCATTATGCTGATGAAGCTGAGGTGGTATCAACACATGATGCAATCTGGTACAATACTGCCCAGCAAACAACGTACAATCCCTTTGACCTCATGCACTGGAGTGCAACACTCTCGGCAATTGGGCCGCTCCTTTTGCCTGCCTTGCCTGAAGTCCCTTCGGAGCTACGCATCTACCTACCACTTGGGCAATTTTCAGCTGCGTAGGCAGCTTTGACCTGAGAGCAATTTGGGATATATGATTCCAGTCGCACTGCCAAGATACCTCACGATACAGCGGATCCAAGCTCACAGCTTCGAGAGCATACATGCAGTCGTGAGACAGATGTGCTGACGCTGACGTTGGCCGCTGTTGGTCCGCAGGAACTCGATGGAATATCGAGCTGTCGCCGAGTCTGAATGTTGCACAAATGACAGCCATCATCGCCTATCACACCTATCGCGGGACACTGCGGTGTCATCCGCAAAACAGTACTCTCGATTTGTAGCATGCATTTGTGCAGTCACAGCGAAAACAGCAAAGGTATAGCATTCGAGACGTGCAGTTACATTATTTCTACAAAGAACGACGGGAGGGAGATAGAATCCCATCGCTTGCTGTGATTGGTGGAGCGGATCCGAAAAAGAGTTTGCGTGCACAGCGTCCAACTCCACACCTGCATTCGACCCGGGCGCTTACAGTTCAGCTCGCACAAATCACAGGCCATGGATGCTATTTTTCCAGCATGCACACCGCACGCCCATCCCACATGCGTCGAGGCCCTGCCTGGACCTGCCCTCGTCAGCTCCAGTCACAGCGCTTCGTTGTGCCAAGTCACATCAACAAGCAGGGACTCCTCTCGTCGGCACATGGGTAAGAGTTGGAGCGCTAAGCATCCTTTAAGTGCTGCGGTGTCCACTGCCTAGGCGAGTTGCTTGGAAGTTCCATCTTGCTCCTGGTCTCGCGTCTCTCACGGCGTGTCACTGCATTTTGAGATTCGTCCTGCGACAATTGCCTGATTCTGCTCGCCTACGTACATTCTACACGCCGTACACAGCCAAGGATTCGTTTCGAAGCTTGGTGGAGTGTTCATACACCAGCTCTCTGCATTCTTGGAATTGGAAGGATCAGAGTACACCCGCTTTCACATACTGCGATCCGGCCACAGCACAAAATGTTCGGTCTTCTAAGAATATATGCTGTTGCGACAGCGTGTATAAGCGCATCGGCTCATTTAGTTCTAACATACCCGGTATGAGCTCACCCCGCTAGAGTCGGTTTAGAATGAACCAGCTAACAGTGTGGTCTTCAAGGGTTGGCGAGGAGACAACTTACACACCAACGGAACTCTACCTCAAGATGACCCTACCGCCATGGGTATCAATCAGTTGGAGAATGGATCCATCACATATCCATATGGAATGCAGTGGATGTACCCTTGTGGAGGAATGGCACAGGGCGCGAATGTGAACAGGACAAAATGGCCTTACGGGGGTGGGGCATTGAGCTTCCAGCCTGGATGGTTTCCTGGTCACTCCAAGGCGTTGATATATGTGAACATTGGCATTCAGGAGACTGGAATGTTGGCTCCACCAAATTACAGGTAAGGATCTTGCAAGACCATCTTTGGCATCGTCCCTGACCAGTGTACAGTCACATAGCAGTGCCACCTTTCCAAGTTAACGGCCCAAACAACTCCTATTACGGTGGCCAAGTGTGTCTGCCGCAAGTTCGCATGCCGGCGAACTTGTCGCTGGGTGCTGGCGACCTTATCACCATCCAAGTCATCGAGACAGCACAGCATGGCGCAGCGCTTTACAGTGTATGTTCATCCCGAGTCCTGCAGAGTCATAGTTGCTAACACCTTGCCAGTGTGTCGATGTCGAACTTGTGGATCCCCAAGACATGCCTTCGAATTTGACAGTGACGTCCCAAAACTGGTAAGCAGATATTTTAATACTCACATTGCGGCGTCTCCAGCTGATTACCATCGTCATTAGTTACAACAGCTCGGATATTAGCTTCGAGACTTTATTCACGACCGAATCATTGACGGCCGCTGCACCCATATCATACGGAACATCGACAATTCTGATCACAGCTTTGATAGCCGTCTGGATGGTCGTGCTACTATAACGGCCGGTTTCGATATGACGTTGACGTGCTCTTTTATGATTTTTGTTGTGGTCTGCGCATTAGCGATCCACGAGGTCGGAGACCAAGGCCCGTGGAGAGGAGGATATCCCAGTGCTCAGTCACTATTGGCGTATTGAAGGCTAGATGATGATAAGTCAAAATGTCTATACTCATCTGCTGTGTCATTCTTCTAAACAGACAATGCCTGGATCGAGGAACCTCAGCCAGGCGTAGACTGTTCGAGTCATTTCGACCAAAGCTCATCCGGTATGTTCCTCGCTCACGGTCAAGCCCGCGCAGCATTTCATACTGGCTGACTCGATCGTTACCGTTATCGTCAGTGGCTAATGCTTATCGCATCCTGTGTTGCTTGTGAACCCAAAATTCTGGTTGAAAGTGGGTCTGCCGCTTTATGCCTATCAGCACTGCAGTCCGCAACATCGACTCGACATTAAAAGCAATGCAAACATCTGTTTGTCCACTCAATTTGCTCACGTCGACTTGCCTTGGCATATCGATATCTCTGTTAAAGCGACGAGGTCTCCAGAATGGGATTCTTCTCGGATCATCACGAAGATGACGCTGCACCAGTCCCGGGTACTGTTCACCTGGTAGACTTGGACGGCACCATGAGAGCGAAGCATGCCAAAGGATCAGACGTGGTTCTTGTCCCGGCTCCTTCTCGCGACCCTGATGATCCTGTAGGGCTTCCGCCTGCATCGCCAAAGCGCATACTGACCGTTTTGAACTACAGTTGAATTGGTCGCCAGCACGAAAAGCATTGTCAACAACATGTATGGGCGTCTACACTATGATGGTAGGGATAGCTTCGGCTGCTATCTACAGTGTTTTAACGCCCATATCGGAAGCAACGAACTTGACCTTGGACGACTTGAACGCGGGCACTGGCTATATGTTTCTTGCCTTTGGATGGGGCGAGTTCAATCCACAGCGACCGCTTCTACTCTAGCTGACTATGATACAGGATGTTTGTTCTGGCAACCTCTCGCACTACAGTATGGGAAACGCCCAGTATACCTCATCAGCATTCTGGCAACAATGGCTACGCAGGTCTGGGCACCATATACAACTTCAAATGGCCAGTGGATTGCCAACAAGATTCTACAAGGTTTCCTTGGTGCTCCTATTGAATCCCTTTGCGAAATTAGTGTTACGGATGTGTATTTTCAACATGAGCGAGGGTTTTACATTGCGTTGTACGCGCTCCTTTTAGCTGGGAGCAATTTTGTCGCCCCGTTGATCGCAGGCTTCATTGCAGACGGCCAAGGATGGCAGTGGGTACTTTATTGGTGTGCTATCTTTTGCGGCGTTGGGTTCGTATTTCTCTTCTTCTTCTTGGAGGAGACAAACTACAGCCGATCCGTCGTACTAGGACACGAAGATCATGATGGTACAGGGACGAACACCCCGCTGGAGACAGTAATCGATGGCAGAAAGAGGCTTTCTGATCCGAAGACTGATGAGGAACCAACAACATACGACGCAGCACCAACGACGAAGTCGTATCTACAGAAGCTCAAGCTGTTCCGGACGGCTGATATGAAGAAGCCATCTCGATTGGGTGGAATGGCTCTACGACCACTGATCTTCCTGTCTTTCCCGGTCATCTTATATGCTGGTTTCTCATATGGTTCTAATCTTGTGTGGTTCAATGTGCTGAACGGGACAAGCTCTCTCATACTAGGAGGACCACCTTACAACTTCCGCGCCTCGATGGTCGGTCTTTCATACATCAGTCCATTGATTGGAACGGCGATGGCCTCAGCGTAGACTGGCTACATTGGAGATCGCATCGTGTTGAGATTCGCACGTCGCAACAGGGGCATTCTGGAGTCTGAGCATAGGCTATGGCTCTTCCTGCCATCGCTGTTGTGAGTGTAGACGTCGTGACAGCTTGAGACTGGAAAGCTAATACATTCGTAGGCTTCTACCGTTTGGTCTCATACTTTGGGGAGTTGGAGCTGCCCACTCGATTCATTGGTTTGGCTGCGTATTTGCTGCCGGGGTAATAGTAAGCAAAGTGAAGTATGAAAGGCATTGAGCACTGTCTCGAAAGTCTTTCATAAATTCTCCATTGTCTAAGAGCTATGCTTACAGTTCTAGGCATATACCAATGCCGTTGGTATCCAGTTGTCGGTCTCGTATTGTATTGATAGCTACAAGGACCTCTCTGGCGAAGCGATGGTGACAGTCATCATTGTGAGAAACACAATGTAAGCCATACCCCTGGGGGAGCCAAAGTTTAGGCTTGGCGGCCAGCGTGCTAACCATCCTACTCTTTATCAGGAGCTTCGCTGTGAACTATGGATTGACGCCATGGACAAGTCAGATGGGCCTGCAGAATGCTTTCCTTGTTGCTGCCTTTGTCGGTATGGCTCAATGTGCGACGTTTCTGATCTTTGTCAAGTATGGCAAGCAGTTGAGAAGACATAGCGCAGCAAGATACGCAAAATACGTCGAGAAGATGGCGATTGCAGGAGTGATCCATTAGAAACAATGCGTGGCCACGCTTCCGCCTTGTTCCACCCTCGTCCCAGTACCGCTGGAAAGGTGGATCTGAAGCTGCGGAGACAACGAACGCTTGTATGCTCGTCCAATGCAGCATATATCCTGACGAGCTCCCCTGTGACTCTCCAGTGTCTCGACGTATTCAGAGTAGAGTGCGGCGACCAAAGGCCCGCCTCCTAGCAGGGTCTGCAACCAATGCAGTAGACAGAGACAGACTAAAGCCACAGATCCGTGCCTGGGAGGATTCTACTCCGATGCGTTCAGATGCTGTACGGAGATGTTGAACAAAGGCGGTTTTATTCGCACGGCAACATGCCATGCCTACTGACGACGGGAGGAACAGCGGAACAGGTAGCTTTTGGCTTTAGCCCGCTTCTATCCAAGGATGACTTCATACTGGCCGCTTAGGCTGGTATCACCTATAAGAACATCATCATTGTAGGCTTTCTTCTTCAAGATTGCAACTTGATTGATTTAATCAAAATCTCATACACAATGCCTTACATCCAAATCCATACCATCAGAGGCGTTCGCAGCAAAGACGAAATCCGAAAGCTTGCAGATGTTGTTCAAGAATGCAGTTTGAAGCATTTCAACGCGCCTGCGAAAGATCGATACCAGGTCAGTCAATCCTGGCTGCTCTTCATCGACCGTTTAGCTGATCAGTGCCCCAAAGATCATCACCCAACATGAGCCTGATGAGATCATCTGCGAAGACACCAATCTAGGATTCGAAAGAACGGACAATCTTGTCTTCATCCAGATATTCCAGCAGGGCAGAGATGCCGAGACTAAGCAAGCACTGTATGCAGCTTTGGCGGAACAGTTGAAAGCTCAGTGTGGTCTGAATGGAGACGACTTGATTGTTACAATCAGCAGAAACGAGAAGGAGGACTGGAGTTTCGGGCATGGGCGGGCCCAATTTCTCACAGGGGATCTGTAGACAATGAGCTCTCAGATATATGTGGAAGGACCAAGGAAGGTCCTTACCTTACTTCTCAAGTACCGTTGCGTGTTCTCGGGTCTGGATTCCACTCCTCATTCTCAACACTGCGTCTCAAGTTTTCCATCAACGGCAGCATCTGCTGAAAGTAGATTTCCTCCTCTACAAGAGGCCTGGCCGGTCGCGCTTCCAAGCAGAAACTCTGGGCAATCTCGTCGTAGCTCCACTCCCACCAAGTTGTTTCTGGGCACGGAACAGCTTTCATGTACCGTTCTTGGTGATCGATCTTCATGATGAGACCGACTAGGCGGTTATACCACGTCTTGAAGCTGCCTTTGACACGAGCCGCATTTCTGATAAAAACAAAGCGCTGGATCCCTTTGAGATTCCTCAACAGTTTGACAATGTCGGCAGTAAAGTCGAAGAGGTAGTGCCAGAAGCTTGATCGATGGAGAATAATGGTCAACGTCTCAAGTCGGAGGGATGGCATGCCAAAGGGTGAACCGTTCCAGTCAACGAGCTTGCGGAAGTGTCTTGCGTCGGCAACAAACGCGATCGAACGGATAGCTTCGATCTGCTTAATGTGTAACCTGGCCAGTCTTTCAGATACGTTGAAGAATAGGTTCGAGACCACGAAGTTCGTCCGGCTCAATCCCAGCAGACTTCCATCGCGGTACATCTGCCTGCAAGCAAACAGGGGTTGAAGATGGCGATTGGCACTGTACTTGTCATCAAGTGAAAGCCCATCCGATGTGCCATGGCCCGTGAACTGGATCAAATCATGTCAGCCCAGCCTTGTGTGGAGTATTTGACTGTACTTACGATGTTCTGATGTGCGTTCGACGCAAAAACTTCTTCAAGAATTTGTAGGCGAAGCTCGCAAGGCAATTTTTCAAACCCTGCTCGCTCTTGACAGACCTGCATGGTGCGAGCAGGTATCAGTCAGCCTCTCTGCAGAATCATGAGGAGTGATAGCGAGGCCAATAAAGGAGGAGGAGGGATATGGGAGCTCGATGTTATCAGATCATCTAATCTTCTCCACACAGCCCCACGTTTCAGAGCTCGTCTCCGATGTCGGCTAGTCACATGCAGAATCAACGAATTGGGGTACGGAGTATACAGAGACTGAGAAGAGAAACGTGAAAGATGCTCGGTACTCAAAGGTCCATACAATCCTATCTGTGATACACCATATCCTGATCTGTTCCTGAAAGCTGGCAACACACAGCAGCATAAAGCAAAAACAAGTTATAAAAGCATGATACTCTCTTTCATGAGGAGGGCGTAATCACCCTGCCATCTGGTTCATATTTCCAATACAAAAGCCCCTCGAATTTCGAGAGTCGAAGAACTGCCCTCAAAAGCTGGTATAAATGCGTGCACGGGTGATGTTGGAATTGGTTGAAAAGCAGCGGGCGCAAAGAAAAATTCGAGATCCAAGGACAACATCCGATGTGTGTGCTGAACATGGGTCTTCCAGCCATCTTTGTATCTGGAGAAAGCGGAGAATCCTGTCAAGCCAAAAGTGCTGAAGATATGCCGCTTGCCATAACCAAACCGGCAGTGACAATTCTGGTGTATCCTGGTTGGTCGCTCAAAGTGATTGTGAATGTTGAAGCATGTATGCGATGTATGCATGGTGTCGATTGGCAACAGTAGAGCTCAAGCGCCACCGTCTTCTTTGCCGCCCTTGCGCCAAACGTCTCTCCAGCGACGCTTTCCTGTGGGACTGCCAGGTTCGCAACCGCTCTCATTGGCCTTCTAGGACGCAGAGGTGGCTGTGACTTTGATACCAACCTTCTCAGCAATGTGTTCAAACTTCGCTTTGGCGGGCGATGGACCCTTGACCGGGCTGGAGTCCTTCTTCCTCCCGCGTGGCGTCTGCTCTGGGGAGGCCTCTGGCTGAGAAGTGGAAGGTGACAATAACGGAAGTGTGTCGCCGTCGAGAGATCCTTCCCGGAATCGACCAGTACGTGGCCGGGAAGGTCCAGCACTAGTGATGGAGGTCGCACGCTGGAGTTGCGGCGCGCCTGTCGCCGCCATCAGCTGTAAGTCCGCATGAGTAACTTGATCATTCGTACCGTCGAATTGAGCACTAGCAAAGTATCCAGTGGCAAACGCGGCGTGTTGTGCGACCGAGCTTCCGATGGGTGTAATGATGCGTGAAGATGGCCAGTTGCGGGCAAGGCTAGAATCGATGCCCGACAAGCTCATGACCCGATGGGAGTTACTGGATTCGCTGCCAGAAGTAAGGCTCATGGTGCTCAGTGCCGGCGATGCTGGTAAGTTGCTGAAGCGATCCATGGTGCTCGGTCCCAGATACGACCCAGACAAGTCTGTGACGCGACGAGGGTCTTGGAACTTGCCCATCTCCTGAGGAGGATTGCCTTCGGACAAGATTCGATGTTGCTTGATGACAGATGACGTTCGCTTCGGGAACGGGAACACCGAGAGGAGATTGGCAGGTTCTGCAGAGCTATGCTGGTGGTTTGGAGCTGTCTCAGTAATGTGCGGCCCACCAGGAGCAGGAGTCAGGATTGCGTTTTCGTTCTGGGGCGCGAACACGGCTTGCTTCAATGTGTCCATGCTATGCGCAGCATTCTCCAAAGGAGGACGAGAGACGATAGGTGCTTGCTCGACCAGCTGCAAACGGCTTGGTGGGCGGGACATCAGCGCCGGGCTTGGGCGGCGAGACAGTGTTCTCATAGGGCTGCCAGTTGACGGAGCAACGGAAACGGGACCAGCGACTTTTGGTTTCGACCGAAGTAGACCTGAACAGTACCCATCAATGTACTTACCATTGCTTTCGGAACCGATGACCCGACGGTGAAGGCCAGCTTGGAAGCCTTCAATCCACTCTCGAGGCTTTTGAGAAAAGTCGAGAGTGTTGTTGGACGGAATGCGTTTGACAGCTTCCAGCGAGGACTGGGCCTTGACCGGGGACGATGATGGGAGAGGCTGGTTCGCAGGGTTGCTAGGATCTTCTTCAATGAAGAGCCACTCGCGCTTACTCTTGGGGCTGACGTTGTTCTCCTCGCGATAACCATCGACTTTCGCGGGAATGGCCGGGCGGCCCTGTGAGTCGAGGACAGGGGTTCCTGGTGGAGCAGCGGTCGCTTTGAACTTGCCAAGCCCTCTGCTCGGGTCCTGCTCTGGTGTAGCAGGTGAGTTCTGCTTGGGGTGATTGAGAGCCTGGTCCAAGTCACGGTTCTCCTTATCCTCGGGGTAGTCGTGCTGGCGAGTTGAATATTCACGAGGGTTACGCGGAAAGAAGTCAGCAGTCTCAAAGCTGGAGATGCTGGAACTGTGAAGGTGGCCACTCCTCTTCGAAGGGCTGACGACGAAAGTCGTTTCTGGGGAAGTGGTTGCCGCAGCGCTGTGGTCCTTGGGGAGAGGCGGCAG
The DNA here is from genome assembly GCA_002116395.1 of Ramularia endophylla. Classification (NCBI taxonomy): domain Eukaryota; kingdom Fungi; phylum Ascomycota; class Dothideomycetes; order Mycosphaerellales; family Mycosphaerellaceae; genus Ramularia; species Ramularia endophylla. Next base: position 91,205 of record KZ110538.1, on the reverse strand, counting down.
CTGTCGCGGGGCAGGTAACATGACCGGCACCGGCTCTTTGTCGTTCTGGTTCATCGTGGGTGATCCGAAGCCAGGTTTGTACACCGGACTCATGGGGTTGAGATTCGACTTCAGATTGGTCGTGGGCTTAGCTTCAGGCAGTCGTATGGACACGGCTCGAGAACGCTGTGGCGAAGTGACCCGCGCGTCGGCCAGGGAACGGGCACCGTCGTTTTGCGGAACGATGACATCCGCAACAGACGGTGCAATCGGCGGCTGGAGGTTGAGTCCTGGGAGCATCGGCTGCGAGTACATCGAGAGCGAGCCATCAAAAGATGGCGGAGCAAAGACACCAGGCGGTGGAACTGCCCAAGAATGTCCGGCGTAAGAGTCGTCCATTGGCGCTGCAGTGCCAAACTGGTTGCTGGACGCCGGCGCTGGCAAAGCTTGGAAGCCGGAAGCGTTTGGGACGTGCGGCGGCAGCATGTTGCTGACGTGTTGAATCTGCAGGAACGGTGGCAAGCGGTTCCGTGGCGGCGACATGGGATGACGAGCCGACATTGCGCGCGGTGAGGTGGGGGCATTCGACGGAGGCTGATTCTTGAGCGCTTTGATCCCTTTGCGAAGTTTGTCCAGGCCAGCAACGAGGCTGCGACGCTGTGCAAACAGGGCTTCTTTGGCAACCCGGTTCATGGCACGGCCGTGAATGACTTCGGTCTTGTCAAGATCCTTGAGTTCACGCTCAAGCTTGGAATACTCAACATCGAGTGCGTGGATCTGAGCATCGACGGATATGTCTGGCACCACCACAGGGTTGGTCTGTGGGGCATCCGGCTGTTTGTTGTGTTCCAGTGCGAGGTTGGCCTGAGGCGGTGGAACATTTCGCTGGGAGCTGTTGACTGAGATTTTGAGGTTTGGGGCTGGCATGTACAGACGCAGAGCACCATCGACTTCGTGCAGTGGCAAGATTGTGCCGTTGACGATCTGCGAGAGGTTTCCGTGCTCGTCCTGAGCGACGAAGCCATCTTCGGTCGCCTTGGTCCATTGGGGCTGCCCGGCTTGGACATTGGGAGCAAATTTGATGAGTCTACCGTTCAAATTGATCGCACTGTAGCCGTATCGTGGGTAGCACAGAGGAGATTGCTCCGAAGGCACGATGCGTCCACCCGCGGTGACTCGGATATGAGTGGGCGAGCCGTGAGCTTTGACGATCGCCTCCGCTTTCTTCCGTTTCAGAGACGGCGTGGGTGACGGGCGCAGCTTGTTGGGAAATGGACCTGTGCGGAGCATCTGGTTGTTGGATGCGATTTCGCCGAGGACATGGTGGGTGCTGGTAGCGAGTGGCACAATCTGTGTGGAGGTTGGCCGCGGCGGGGCATCCGAAGCGTTGTTGTTGACCGAGATATTCTCGATATTGGAACGGCTGGAAGGGACGCGCAGACTGTGGGTGGAAGGACGAGACCGGAATGAACGTGCCGCAAATGATTTCGAGCCACGAAGAACGTGCTCTGCCAGCAGGTCAGCCTCAGCGCGCTGTTGAGCTCGAGCCCGTTGCCGGTCCCCCGCCCACGGATCTGGCCGCAGGAAAGGGTTGTCTGGGTCTGAGCCCCTGGGTGTGTCTGTTCGATGCCACATTGACAAGTGTGCGGCGAGGATGGGGTTAGGAGAGGGAGAGGGGGTGGAGGGGCGAAAGCGGTGCAGGTAGGCGTAGTAGTGTAGTGTAGTGTGGCAAATGCCAAGGAGGCGGGACAGCGGGACAAACGAAGAACGTACCCTTGACAATCTCGGCGTCTTCACTGTCGTGCTTTTCAATTGCTTCTCGGAGCTTCGGCTGAGATTGAGCGCTTCGGAGCCGCTGGAGCTCTTCGGCAGAGTAGACCCGTCTTGTCGTCTTCGGTACCGTTGTATCGGCGGCAAGGTTCAGCAGCAGCGCCATCTTCGGCGTATGATATACGCAGCTCGATGCGTTCGGCGAGCTACAAATTGGAGGAAGCGGCATCAGCAACAAGCGAAGATCAACACAGCATCCGATCGAGTGGATAGAACTCACGAGCAGTATCCGCCAAATGGCTCGCGAGAGATCGCAGCAGAAGGTCAGGATCGGTGCGCCGTTCGATGGAAGGTTGCTGTTATGAAGACGTTGGGAATGGTGGGGTTGCGAATGGGAACGGTGTACGACAACGAAAGCCAAGTGAGTGTAGTCGAGTGTTGATGGGAGAGGGTTGGAAGTGTGAGGAGCGCAGGAGATCTAGACGTGTTTATGGCCCAAGGTCAGGCACGCCTGGGATGGTGAAGCAAGAAAGAGAGGCTCTAGGCGACAAGTCGCTGATGCTCCTTCCTAACAAGGCAATCCACGTGGTGAGATTCCTCCACCAGGACCGCCTATACCATGAAAAAGATGGAAGCTTCGCTCACCTGGTAACCAATTTGCGGCTATGCTTGCGGCTATGCTTGCGGCTATGTCGTGGGTTGTTCCAGCCATTCGTCTGGCGTCCAGAGCCGCAGCATTGCAACCGGTCTTGCAGGACAACGCAGTGTTGTCGGTCACCTACATTTCCACCTCGTGTCCAGAAAACAACATTTCAACCACATCTCATACACCGCAGTGCACATATGCCTTCTGAGATAAAGCAACGCTGAAACGCCAAACAATATGCACCATGCATCAGTTGCAGCACGCCGGCTGACTTGTAGTCCATTCTCATTCGAATTCCTCCAGCTAGCCGGCTGTCACTCAGATTCTCCTGTACTGAGTATCCCTCCACGGTCTTGCTCACTTGTTCTTCGTCTGCTTGTATGTGAAACGCTTGCGTGTCCTGTCATGAAGCTCATCAGATATGCATCAGCACACGACTTTCTCGTAATATACTCACGGCGAGAATTCTCCCAGTTTGTGTCCGACCATGTCCTCTGTTATCTGCAGGCTGTTATACACCTTCCCGTTGTATATCTGGAAAACGAGCCCAACGAAGTTCGGAAGGATTGTCGCACTCCGCGCCTGTGTCTTGATCGGAGGAGTTCGCTCGCCAGGTTTGGGTCGCACTATAGGGAGCCTTCGCACATCGTCAGTAACTGTCGTGGTGGAAAAGGCGTTTGCGGCGCAACGGACGGGACAATGTGAGGGCCTGGAGAGTGGTCAGCGCTGTTCAAAATTCGTCGTCATCAAGAGGATGCCACCTTTCCAAACCGATCGCGCGAACAGCGCACCTGAGACTCTCATCGCATCGCACTTTGCTGATTCTATGCCGCTGTTCACAAGAGTGATGTCGTTCGTGAGGAAGGCGCGAGGCGGATACTGCCGTCCGCCTGCAGACTATATGGCATATGTCGTGGTTCCCATTCAGCGCGTCCACCAAAAAGATTCGCGTCTTGAGGCGTTCACTCCGAAGTTTGCTGGTGGCTGCCTGAACATTACCATCCATCGATGTCCTCGAAGCAAACAACTCGTCCTCATCTGCTTCATGCCTTCATCATCTTGTCTGGCTGTGAACAACTCGCATCGCTGATAAGTCCTTCTTCACCATGTCGGCCGCCAACGGTTTGTTTCCACACACATCTTTGGAGACTGATGGCTGACCATTTGCAGCCGACGATACTATACGCATCTTGATCGCGACAGACAATCATGTTGGCTATGGCGAGCGTGATCCCATCCGTGGCGACGACAGTTGGAAGGCTTTCGACGAGATCATGTGCACTGCTAAAGAACGTGATGTGGACATGGTCTTGCTCGCTGGAGACCTTTTCCACGAGAACAAGCCTTCCCGAAAGTCCATGTACCAGGTCATGCGCAGCCTGCGTGCCAACTGCTACGGCGACAAGCCTTGCGAGCTGGAGATGTTGAGCGACGGCAGTGAGCACTTTGCTGGGTGAGTTATTACATTTGAATCGAGGTCTTCGTCGACTAACTCAAAGCAGCGCCTTCAACCACGTCAACTACGACGATCAGGACATCAATGTAGCAATTCCGGTGTTCTCAATTCACGGCAACCATGATGATCCGTCGGGAGTATGAGCTCCACGGTGAAAGATCTGGCGATCCTCGCTGACATCTTTCAGGAGGGCCACCTGGCTGCACTTGATATACTGGCCATGTCAGGCTTGCTGAACTACTATGGCCGCACTCCCGAATCCGATAACATCCTCATCAAGCCTGTGCTACTCCAAAAAGGGCAAACGAAGCTTGCGCTCTACGGCATGAGCAACGTGCGCGACGAGCGTCTGTTCCGCACGTTTCGCGATGGCAATGTCAAGTTCTTCCAGCCCAGTGTTCAGACTGGCGAATGGTTCAACATCATGAGTGTCCATCAAAATCACCACGCCTACACGGAGACAAATTACTTACCCGAACACTTCCTTCCGAACTTCATGGATCTCATTGTTTGGGGACACGAGCACGAATGTAAGATCGATCCCGTAACCAATGTGGAGTTGGGTTTCAAAGTGATGCAACCTGGCTCTTCCGTCGCCACTTCGCTGGTGAAGGGAGAGGCCGAACCCAAGCACATCTCGATCATAAGTGTTACTGGCAAGGAATTCCAATGCGAGCCCATTCGACTGAAGTCTGTTCGACCTTTTGTGACAAGGGACATCACATTGAGAGATTTCCATGAGATGAAGGACATCGCCCATGATACCGAGAACAAGAGCAGAATCACGCAGTTCCTCATAAAGATCGTCGACGAACTTATCGCAGAGGCCAACCAGAGCTGGAACGAACTGCACCAAGATGCTGATGAGGAAATGGATGAAGACGATGCGCCACCTCTGCCACTCGTGCGCCTACGCATTGAGACAACTCCACCAGAAGGCGGCAAGTACGAGATTGAGAACCCTCAGCGATTCTCCAATCGATTCCAAGGCAGGGTGGCCAACTCTTCAGACGTCATTCAATGTCACAAGAAGCGAGTCGTACAGAAAACCACCAAGATTCAGCCAGACATGCCCGACATGCAAGAGTTATCACTTGATAGTGTCAAGGTCGACAAGCTAGTGAAGGAGTTTCTTGCGGCTCAATCCCTTGTCATCCTGCCTCAGAACAGCTTCAGTGACGCCGTCGGCCAGTTTGTGGACAAAGACGACAAGCATGCCATGGAGGAGTTTCTCTTGGAGAGTCTGAATAACCAGCAAGCTAATCTGATGGTGGGTGCGGGTGGCAAGGAGGACGGAGGCGACGAAGAGGATGAAGCTGTCATCAATGAGGAGAAGATGTTGGGCATTATTGAGGAGCACCGCCTTCGAATGGAGGAACAACACGATAGTGGAGAGTTGAGAATTCATAAGAAACGTGGAAACTTGAAGCCGAAGCCCGACGACTGGGACAGTGACATTCAAGGCCCTTGGGAAGACAGCCTGCTATCTGTCCGGGTCGATGAGGAAGGCGAAGAAGACGACGATGACGCTAGCGTTGCTTCAGTCTCTACAAGGCCTGCCAGAGGCCGAGGCAGCCGTGGAGGTCGGGGTGGTAAAACGACAGCCGGCACTACTCGCAAGACTCCTGCGGCGAAGAAGGCTCCTGCTGCAAAGAAGGCGCCTGCAAAGTCTGCAGCACGTGGCAAGAAGAAGACTCAGACTTACGACGACGAAGATGACGAGGAGGAAGACGAAGATGTCATCATGATCGATGATGATGACGACGGCGACGATAGCGAAGAGCTGTTTGTCAGACCCTCAGCAACCAGAAAGGCACCGGCAAAGGCGCCCGCAAAGGCGCCCGCAAAGGCGCCTGCCAAGTCAACACGAGGTAGAGGCGGTGCGACAGCTGGGCGCAGCTCCACGCAGGGTACTCTCAACTTCGCGAGTCAGAGTCAAGCCGATTCTAGCACTGCGAGGGCAGTTGGCAGGACGAAAGCTGCTCCACCGCGGCGTATGCAAGAGCCTGACGACGACGAGATCAGCGATGATGAGGCCTTTGAGCCGCCGCCAGCTGCGCAGCGAAGTTCGAGGACAGGTAGGCGCTGAATGCATCCGGACGACAAGAGGAGATGTGTACATGGTTAAACGAAAGTGTTTTAGACTTAGCGTGGCATAGCGTGGGCACCGGGTTGCTCTGAAGAGCGCGAGTTGTCGATACGATGACTTTGACATTATACATTGCTACATCATGCTACTCATGCCGCTCGAGATACCATTGGGTTGCACATTCTCAGCGTGACTTGGACGATAGCATCTCGAAATGCTGGAAGAGTTCTAGCAAGTATTTTGTATTGGTGTTGGCGTTGGGGTAAGGCGAACACGAGCTGGGATGAAGACGCTGAGTTTGGCTGCACAATCGATAGGCTCCTACCGACCAACCTCCAGTTTCTATTCCTGTTCTCACTCCACATCCATGCAAGTGGCCTGAATAGGGCATTGTTGTCAGAAAAGGAAATCTCTGCCCCGCACATCAGCTAATTGTGAGTGAATGAATCTAACGCACTAGACAACCTTGGCAACATCAACGTCCCGTCCCATATCTTTGTTCTCGCCTCCGAAGGACGGCAGAGCCAATTGATTTCGGTTGCCAGTTTGATGAAAACGAAGTCTGCACAACGGGAGAACTCCTATTGAGCACCTCTCTGGGACTGCTTTGTACTCCAATTGTCTTGGCGAGCATGCTTATAAACGTTCGTTCCTCATCCACCATACCTTCTCACCCACTCCTCTGAGTTCATCACCACGACACAACGGCCGCACCGCACGCAAACATGTTCATGTCCCTCAAGACCATCCTCTTCGCCCTCGTGGCCGCCTGCCTCATGGCCTCCGCTTTCGCCAGCCCGGAACAGATTGAGAAGCGCGCAGTAACCATCCCACTCAACCAGCAGCGTTGCATTTCCCACGCCCATGGCCTCTACGTTACCTACGATGTCCGCGTTGGTCGCGAGTACACCAAAGCAAAGTGCGATGAGCTCTGGGACAACCTGTACCATGCCGGCGCCCGGCCCAACACCTGGAGCTGCAACAAGTTGGGTGGTGGCCACATGCGCATTGTGTTCAACAACGGCCAAGGATGTGGATCCCAGTTGAACAGCGCAATGAAGCAGACTTTCCCAGTCATCGGAAACGTTATGCCGTTCGCCTGCAACGGACGCTCCAACCAGCCCTACTGCATGCCGTAGTTCAACTCTTGCTTCGTTTTCGCTTCTCGTCTAAGGCACTTCGTGTCAAACTTTGCCTGGGAGAACTTATTAGATACCGCGGTATATACTCAATCTTCCCAGCTGAATAATCTCTTGCGAAATTCTTGTTGTGAAAGACTTCTTTGTTCATACACGTTGTTTCCGAGCTAGTGAGGACACAAGTGTCAATAGAGATCGAGGACAAACGAGGAATAGTACCTGGAAGCAGAAGTAACAACTACCGTCTGGCGATTTGAGTGCGCTTGTGTGGTCATTTATCGTTTGCTATCGAGTTCTTCCCAGAGTCAGCGCAGCTTCGTTCTCTCATGTCCCTTTAATGAGGATGCACAGCCATTAGATTGGAGTTCAAAGGCGAGTCTTCCTTCGACTTTTGTAAACAGGCTTACTTCACCTCACAAAGCTCACATATGAACTCTCTGAAGTCGCCTTTGGTTGCATCCTCAATCGCATCTTCCAGAACGACCCCATATTTTTCGTAATAGTCTTTCTTGACACGCATAAGATGCAACTTGTCCCAATGCAAGCGCACAAGCCGTGAGATGAGTAGCTCATAGCGCAATTCATCGTCCTTGTTTCTGTCCGCAATGTCCTTGATGGCGTGTTGGATCAATAGGGCGTCTCGGGCGGGCTTGTTGATGACACCGTTGAGAATATGGGCAATGACCTCTCCCTACCACTTGTTAGCTCGGCTGCTTGTCAGACAGGTAAGACAATAGTTACCACCAAGTTATTGCTCTTTTTCAATGCCACCCGAGCAAAGTTCTCACCGTACATTCTCTCGTAGGTTTTCAGCACCTCCCTCAAATGCGCATCACTTCTTCTCACGATGATTTCTAGCATTCCACTTTCACCTCCCCTTTCTGTACGAATCGAGCGGTTCAGAAGATCCACGTCCCGATGCACATACTCCATGGGATACACGTCCTGTTCCTCTTGTCTTCTCTCCTCCAAGACCATTAGAATGGCGACACGGAACTTGTCCATCTTCAGCTCCTTTTCCATGCATCTCGTTAGGGAATCTGCGTATCTTTTGTCCTTGAACTCATCCTTGATCATACGAATTTCACTGTTGGACCTTCCCATCAGACTCTCAATCAGGAGCTCTCTTCGGCTGCCATGGGACTGGTACCAGAAGTTCGCCCAATAACCTTCACTCTCCCATCTTCCGAGTGCAGTCACATAGACTGCTTTGCCGAAGTTTCCTGTGATCTTCGTCTTGATGTGTTTCGAAAGATTGACGCCCTTGCCTTGCACCTATGATACGTATTAGCAATTTTTGAGAAGACATTGGTTGCAGATCATTCAGAACACAACCATGTGATGTCTGTGTTGTTCGACTTTCCAGAAGGCTTACCTTGACCTGCTTCTTGTATTCTTTACGAACGTCCAGAATCTGGTCGTGGGACAAACGGGGAAGAATGTCACAGATCGTGAGAGCATCAATGCTATGATGGTTGAGAGCTTTTGCGATGGCTTTGGCATCCTCCTCACCATCATATATTACTGCACGCTTCTTCTCGCCAGTGCTGTGTCCCTTACTCTCGCGACGCTGATGACCTCTACCTGAATTCCTCGAAGTGAACACACTCAAGGGAGGGAGGCTGTCCAGCTCCGACTCGTCGTCAAGTCTCAATGCTAATGGCATTGGCGAAAGAGATTGGTACGTTCCGTGATATGCTTCAAGCATGGGGGAAGGCGGTGGCATGCCACCTTCAATTGCATGCACATCGGGCCTGTTACCACTGACAGAAAGTCTGTTCATGCGAGGCCCGAGTCCAGGGGAAAGGGGAGCCACTAAACTAGACTGTCCAGTGTTGACGGACAAACGATGAGCCTTGATAGAACTTGAGTCGTGTCGATCACGCCTTCCAGAGCCCGGCGTCATCTCTACTACTTGAGCATTTCTCAAACTACTGTCGTAGGCTGGTTGTGCATAGGTTCTGGGTAGAGGGTCGTAGGGCTGCCCGTGCGGAGTCGAAGAATGGCTGACCTGGCGAGGCGCAAGCGGCCCTTGAGCGACAGGAGAGTGGTTGATACCTTGCGACCCAGATACAGACTGCGGCCTGGCATTGTAGGTGAGCTTGTCGGGGGCTTGGGCGTACTGATAACCCTGAGCTGGGCTCTTAGCATCCATTGGTGTATACCGGTATTGTGAGGCAAATGAACTGTGCCTTGACAGTGGTTCCCGAGAGACCTTTGACGTTTTGGACGAGTCTGAACCATACGCTAGATCATCGTCGGCATGTCTCTGAGACTGCGAAGGAGCACCATAGTGTCCTTGAGTGTGCCGGGGATCATATCCTGGGCGCTCATGAGGCGGGAAGTCCGAGTAATCGCCTTCAATAGGATATGGGAGTCCAGAGGTAGGTGGCATATACTGGGACTGCGGAGCAACAGTTGCTGGAGGGTAGTGCGCATTGCCGACTTGGCTTGGAGTTCGCTCGTCGTACCTGGGTTCTGAATCTCCAGCCGAGAAGCTCCCCGGCATCGCGGAGGTAGGTGGCGGATAAGTGTAGTTGCTTCGCGGCACTCGAGGTGCTTCCGGCACTCGAACATTGCTTCTGGATCTTGACCTTTCCCTGCCAGACTTCGAGGAGGATCTCGCACGACCTGAGCGGTCATCTGGCCGGAGAGACATTCTCGAGGCGAAATGTGTGATGAAGCACGACAGCAGATGCGAGAAGGGACGGAAGAGCAATTGGAATACGCACCACAGACCTCTGCAGTCTTGCTCATGCAGTGTTACTCTTCCCACTACTTACTTATTCGAGTTCTGCGACACCGGTCGTTCAGCCGCACGCACATTTGAGGTGGGGCTGGCTTCTCGGGAGGAGCAAATTGGAGGCCGCGCTCGCGTTCCGAGGCCTCGACAGAGCCATTGTACCATTGTGCGCGAGACATTTGGGTATACAGCGTCTCTGTTTATTGTTGTTGTATGCGATGTTGAATACCTCGTGGGAGTAAGCACGACAGCAATTAAAGTTCCCGTCTGGAGACAGTTCCAAATCCAAGTCTCACGCATGATTGCCGCTTACCGAATACCAATTTCTTGATGAGGCTTCCATGAAAATGGTAGTACAATGTTCCACTCAAGCCGGCAATGTAGTGAAAGGTGCAAGACTCGGTCAAATCAGACAAAATGCTCGCATGGGGGGTATATCTACACTTCTTCGCATCTCATGGCAACAATATGGCCACTAAACTTCCATACTCCCACTGGCTTGTACTCATATCAAGACATTCCTGCCGTCCTCACATAAAGAAACTCATGTCTCTCCCACATTTTTGTCGCTGACGATATGTCCTTTGGGTCCTGAGTTATTATCAGAAAAAGCAGGATGAAAGCGATGCCACCCGACACATCTGGCGCTCATCGGTGTCGTAAGCGTGGTGTCCCGGCATCCCTTGCATGGCTGATCTTTCCAGACATTCCTCGCAATGTTTATCGATTGCTTCCTTGCTTCCAAGTTGCTGGCTCTCATTACTCCTCGGGCTTCCTTGGCTTCTTATGCAAATTGATGTTGTTTCGCAGGCGTTGGAGCGACGATGACAGTCTCCGAGCTCAAAGCTGCCGTACACTTCCCGCCTCGCTCACGCCAGACACTTCCATGCGCGCCGCAGTAGTACCGCCGAGACTCGGCGTGCTTGCACTTCCGTTGGCAGTCCCGTTGGTCATGGCGCTGACGGTCCGGGGCACGCTCGTTACAGTAGCCGCCTGGCTGCCATTTCTCCCCTCTCTGAAGACAGTAGCAACCGGTGTAATTCCACCTCGGACTTTCTGCCTGGAACCGGGAAGGTTCTTCAGCCTGGACGTACGCCAGTTCTCGTACCACTTGCTTCGGCTTAACTCCCTCAATTCGCTACGCCACTCGAGGAACACGCTGTCCTGCAAGCGCCCAAAGTCGCAGTGCTCTGCACTGTGTGGGTCTGCAAACCCCCAGGGGAATCGACGGCCAACTTTGGCACCTCTGTTCTTTGGAGCAAAAGGTGGAAGGTCGTAGATGTCGGGCGAAAGAATGGACATCGGAAGATAGGGCGTGTCGTCCTCGGTCAGGTTCTGAATCGAATGTACGGAGGACAAGCGTTTGTGAATCTTCGGTTTGGTTGTGGGAAGTCCATCATCGTCATCAGCGCCCTCCTCGGCGTCTTCTTCGGAACCCAGATCAGAGCCGGCATCATCCTCAAGCTCCAGCGCTTCAAGAGGGTCTAGCTTGGCGCTTTTGAGAGAATCCCAGACCGCACGTTTGAGGTAGGTCATATGTCCAGCAGTGAGGGTATCAGCTTTGGAGATGACTGGTATAACAGTCGTCTTTCCCCACAGTGCGCGCATAACCTGCAAATCGAGATCGTCGTCCAGGCTGCCAGCGTGTGATCCGTTTTGCTTGAAAGCAGAAGACTTGGCAATGGTGCTGTCAAGATTGACCGGATCGAGAATGAGCAGCACACAATGAATGTGAGTGTCCTTGACGCCCGGACTGCGCATCACCTTCTGCTCCTCGAGAAACGTTTCCTCGAACTTTGACTCCACAAAAGCAGTCATTTCCCGCAGCTGCAGGTCGACGACGTTCTTTTCCAGCCCGGCAGAGTCCCACAACGTGAGACCTACACGCTCGCCGTCCATCTCAGTCTCAAGGTAATGCGAGGTGAAGGAAGACTTTCCGCTGACCGCTTGGCCTTCGGGTAATCCATCGTTAGACGACTTGTTAGACTTTGGTAGGAGAGAGTGCCGAAGGAAGGTGACAAAGGATGTCTTGCCGCTGTTCTTCGCTCCCATAACTAGAACGCTATGCACTGGTCAGCACACTGACGTGAGTGAACGAGAGGGAAGTCATACTTGAAAGGCGTGGGATCTTTGCGCCTGCGCACTCTTCGAGGGCTGTTCACGGCGTTAACGTGAGAAGACGCATAAGAAAAACGACCACGATTGGTGATGCTATGGGTCCGGTCTTCGTACGGATCAACTACGTACTCGCCACTGCCAGTGCTGTGACCAGGATTGTATGGCGGAGACGAAGACGGGCCCAATCCAGAGCCGCCGGAGCGAACTGCATAGCCGGGCGAGGACGAATTGTTGTTGCTGGCGGGCGTGGGCGCCATGGCTTGTGGGCGGGAGAAGTTAGCGGGAGGTCGCTGCTGCTGCTGCTGCTGCTGCTGACGCTGAGGTGGACTGTTGGAAATGGCGTAGGCGTGCTCGAAGATCGCGACGCTGTCGGGTCTGGAGTCGTCAAAGCTCGCAATGCCAGCTGGTAGGGGTGAAAGCGAGGGTATTGGTTGTCGCGGTTGTGTTGTTGGTTGCTCTGCTTCGAGCGATGCCTTGGCTCTCGAGGAGAACTTCGCACTCGCCTTGCGAAGCATGATTGCGCCTTCTGGTTCAGGTATTCTCGGCGACTTAGGAGTGGGCGCGGCCGGCAGGGGAATGGAAGGAGGAAGTGATGGCACGGGCGGTACTGCCTCCGGGGTGTGAGACGGCGCTTTGATCGAGGATGACCTCTTGAGGAAAGAGAAACTGTTTCCACGGGATCTCTGAGTAGTGGTCTTGTCACTGTTGCTTCGCGACACGTTCGCGCTTTGCGACGCGGACCTGTTTACGCGATTGAAGACGGCCTGGTTGGGACTCGACAAGGGCTCCGATGGTCGCGCAATCACTAGCGACTTGTGAAAGTCATGCGAGGGAATCGGTGGCGGAGGAATGGGCGGTGGAGGGCGGTGCGAGAAGGCGTAGTCAACATCGTCGGGCAAGCGATTCGCGTGATTGAAAGAGGTCGCCATTATTGCTGCTAGTTGTTTCAAGCCCTGCTCGTTTTAAGTTACACCGCAGGAGAGTCTCAAGGTGCTAGAATTAGCTGCCGCCACAGAGCGAACCGCGCGCTGGGGAGATGTAACTCGATTCACACGCTTGCTGTGTGACGAGACGGAAAGAGCTTAAGAGAAGTGAAGTCCTTACGAATAAGATGAGGTGGAGCTCCTTACCGAGCGTACCAACATTTGTTGCGCGCAGCAGTCTGACTCTCGTGCAGAAGACAGCCACCGTTCTCCCACGTACCGGCTGAGGGACAGCCCCTCGAGCCCCCGGTCTGCTGCATGAGATGAAGGTGACGACTAGTACCTACGGAGTACTAGGTAGGGAGGTACAAGAAGGACGGGAGCGCGGAGATGAAATCTTGTTGACAATCTCACATGCGAGATTGGTTAGCTCACAATAAGCTTCCACATCAGGGGCATCCGCTTGGACGTGCCGAACGTGGTTTCCATTGATGAAACCGTGTGGGGTGCTGTGCTTACGGACAACACCTGCGTATATATGAGCTAAGGTACCTACTGCTGCTTTCTAGGTTCTTACAACTCTTTCAGTGTACTGTGTACTGCACTGCGAACCTCGAGACAGCACATTGTGTCGGCCGGCTCCCCTGACGAGCAGCAGGCAAATCCCAAGCTTGTGCCAAAGCGGGTGGAACAGGACAACTACGACGACGACATGTGAGAAGGGTCCGCAATCAACAGTTTCGGACCACGCACGAGTATCATTCGACGATCTGACGTCGAAACAAAGCTGTGAAGATGGGCTTGGTCTGGCGAAGGTTCCGCACCATGGTTATAAGTCATTGTCGCCTGTAACGCTCGGTGAATCTGATCAGAGTCCTCCTTCTCATTATTGTTGCGTCGCCGGCATGTAATGACAAGCGCAGTCTGGTCAGGCGCGGGCCTCTCGATTGTATCCTTGAGACTGTGCTGAGCATGTGCCTAGTACGAAGCTGTCGACGATCGCAAACATGTAACCTTCCAGTTTACAAGTCTCCAAAATCCTTCGTTGCTCCTGACAATGTCTATCGCAGCCTCGAAGCATTCATACTCGAGATCAAAACACGCAAGCCCAAACCTCGCGTTGAACTCATGTCTCTCCACCGTCCTGTCGTCATACGCCTACAGAAGCTACTGTGAATAGGGTTGTGCCAGAAGAGGTCCGAAAAGGAGATTATATTTGAAAGGAAGTCATGCAGCCAGGCAACCCTGGAGTGGCCTTGATGTTGCGGATCAAGTTCCTAACATCTAGCATTGGTCACTTTGAGAATGACGACAAGCACCGTTAAAGCCACGCCGTCGAGGTGAATGTAGATGTAGATGTGGCTAAATTAGCTGCTTCACCGGTAAACAGATGATCGATTGTCGACGACGTGAGGTCGGATGAGATGGAATGGTCTTGCATTGACTTGACGTCCCAGAACAGCAGCGTGTCCTTCTTAATCTTACACATCCATACGCCCTTAACTCCCTGTTTTCATCAACTCTCGTATTACCAAGACGAGTGGTCCATGGTGGCCGGATCACTGGTCGGACTTCATTCGCTTGTTTGCCTGTTGAGCACCGTAGCCTCCTGAGCCATAGCCGCCCTGCTGCTGTTGCTGCATGGCACCTCCTTGCTGATATACACCGCCACCTTGACCCCAGCCTCCTCTTCCTCCCATGCCCATCATCCCGTTCATGCCATTCATAGTCATATTGTTGAAGCCACCCATTCCGCCCGCAAATCCTCCACCTCCGAAGCCAGCACCTCCTCGGCCCATTCCCATGCCACCGCGCATGTTGCCACCGAAATTACCAAAGTTACCCATGCCGCCCATGGCCATCATAGGGTTGTTTCCCATTCCCATGCCGCCGTTCATGCCGCCGTAGCCACCTGCAGCACCGCCTTGTTGGCCCATGTTGCCACCGCCTTGCTGAAATCCGCCGCGGTTATAGCCTCCACCTCTCTGAAAGCCACCTCCTCTTTGGAATCCGCCTCTGCCTCCCCTGTTGTTGTTGAAGCTATTGTAAGCTCCGCCGGGTCCAGAACTATACTCTTTTTTGGCGACGACCGCGCCAGAGTCTCGTCCCTTGTATGGATTGTTCCCGGGCGTACCATAGCCAACCTGAAACTTGTTGATTCGTACGCTCTTGACGCCTCCATTGCCATCGTCGACTTCGTTCGCGTGCTCTATCGCTCGCTTAGCGGCGCTGGCAGCGGCCGGGGTTGTGAATTCGAGGAAGGCTTCGCCCTTGGACTTGCCATTGATCTTGTGCTCGCCAAACGAAATCTCCTTCAAGGATGATTCCACGCCGGCACTTGCAACAAATGCCCGAACATGTTCCTCGGTGGTCCACCAATGTAGCTCGGCGAGCTTGATCGCAGACGTTGCGTGTGGGTCGACCAATGAGTCGGGTGGTGAGTCTGCCGGGACTGTATGAGACTGTTGCTGATCCTGCTGTTGTTTGTCGTCTTGATACTCTTCATCGAATGAGGCCTTGCGTTTCGTGCCTTGCTGGGCGTTGCTCATGTTGGTGTCGGCGCCTTGGTCCGCGCCACCTTCAACATTCGGCGTGTCGTGCTGTGGCTCGTCGTTGTCGAATTCGATCTGGTCCTCGGGGTACTCTTCGCCCTTGTTGACAGGCTTCTCTTCTTGGGGCACGTCGTCGCCGTAAATGTCGATATCGAAGGTGTCATCATCCGCCGACATGATGGGAGGTCCTGCGAGTGGGTTGGGCTACTTCAAGTGAGTTATGTGCACGGCCCAAGTGTGCTCTATAGGCTGTGTGTGGAGTAAGTGTCCTGGTACAGTGGGTTATGTACACGCCCTGCAGGCTGCCGCGGCCACGGCAAGTTACAGCAAGTAGCAGGTCAAGTCTGGGTATAGTACATCGATCAGCACATTTTCCCAGTGATTTCATCCATCCTGTAGTCTCCAAAGTGGTCATTCTCCAATGTCCTCCCGTTTCATGTCCTTTGTGATTACACGCGCCAGGCCGATACGTACAGGTTCGTTCGCAACAAACAGCCGATCAAATAGGATATAAGTACAATGTGTCGATATCCTTCTCCTTCCCTTTTTCTTCTCCGTTCTTTCGATGATTCTCCTGCAAGCAAGTTCACCTCTGTGGGCACGTTTCGTGATTGTCGTCAGGAGACTTGTTTGATGCTCGCTCCGTCGCTCGCTTGCTGGCCAATGGATCACTGGTTCCTGGGAAAATCAGCAAGGTCAGTCGGCTTCGTAGAGATCGTAATAGCTTACCGGCGGCGTTGAATCGATGCTAAAGTTGTCGAGGCACAATGTTTGCAGAGTATAAGAGGGTGTCAAGGTGTGTAGGTAGCTCCTCCTTAGAACTAGAACTAGCCGGCAGCTCCCGTTCGATCAAACCTCCCACGCTCCTCTCTCCATACACTCTCTCTTATTGTCAACATCTCCTCTCATACCAACCCGCGCTTCGTCTTCCATTTCTTTGAAGAGACTCTACCATCGAAACGATATGCCAGACGACTCTTTCCGCCAATTTTCAGGAGAGAAATCTCATATTGAGGAGAATGTTTACGTCTCGCTCACTTATGACCCGCTCGATACTGCTACGCACATGGCGAGAGTGAAGAGTCCCAAAGCAGGTGCTGTCGTCTTGTTCGCGGGTAAGTCAATGTAAGCTGTCTTGCTGCAAAGTCTGCTTTGGGCTCCATATAACTATTTCCTCCTTGTTTTCCTATATCTTGCGCACAACAAAGAAGAATGGCATTCACATGTGCACCTTCTCTCACTATCGCTCACAAGTCCACCGTCCTCAGGCTGCACCCGCGACTCCTTCGCTTCAAAGACCGTTACTCATCTGGCCTATTCCACCTATCCCCCACTTGCTCTCAAAACCCTCCATAGGATATGCAGAACCATCCTTACCACGCACTCCCTGACGGGCATCTCGGTAAGCCATCGTCTTGGACGCGTGGACATCGGCGAAGAAAGTATCATCATCGCAATTGCGGCGCCGCATCGCAAAGCTGCATGGCTGGCAGGCGAGGAGTGCCTCGAACAAATCAAAGCCAAGGTTGAGATCTGGAAGGAAGAATGGTTTGAGGACGGAGGCGTTTGGAGGAGCAATCGAGACGGGCAGGCTGGTGTACCAATAGTGAGTGCGGGTGATAATCACCCAAAGAAAAGTCTTCAGAAGACCCGGACGCCGAGCAGTAGGGAGTGGACTGAGGGCGGTTTGGAGGTCTGAGATCTCGACGTTGAATGGTGTATCGGTCGCTGGACTCGCGGCTGTCGTTTCGATATTGCTATCTATATGTCGAAGCGTCAAGCAAGACCGATCGAGCCAAGCCATGTCTCCTCTATGAGTTCACGATTTGGTTTAGGGTTAGGGTTGGGGTTGGGGTGGTGTACATTTCAGCGATCCCGACATGTAGTGTGAACATGAAACAAGGTTGGGATATCCTACGCATGTACTGCGGGACATTTATTGCGAGTAACAGAGTTCTCTAAGGTACATCGGCTGTTTGAGTCGATGCGTTTGAGTTGAATTTCCCGTAGAATAAACTGAGCAGCACGGCGCAACACTGAAGGGTCAACATCAAATCGCACACGAGATACCACCACGACTTCGCTGTAAGGGATGTTAAATCTCAATACAATATATCAACAGCTTCAGGTCATGTTTATGCTGGATACATACTATGTAGGACATGCAAAACACATCGACAATCCTCCGAGGTCTCTCACGACAAGACCAACGCCGATTCCATGTCATCGAGAACAACCTTTGCTTGAACGCAGCACATAACATCCATGCAAATCTGGCATGTTGTAAAAACCTTTATGAAAACAAATGTAATGACCCATACCCAGAGTAACGCCAATCTCATTCCTCATAGCAATATCAACATACGCTTTACACCTTTCTTGCGCCGAACAACCCCAAGCTTAGACTTGTATCGTTGTCACCGATCATCGGTGTGGCATCGGCCATAATTTCCCACCTACGAACCGGGAACGGCAGAACCTTCGTGTCCGTGACGGGTCTTCCCTCGACTCTGGCCGGCGGCCTCTGGAAGCCATGCTGTTGCACCGGCGACTGCTGGTGCGGCTGCCTACTGGGACCTGGTTGCTGGCCTCCGGCTTGTTTCATCAGAGCCCGCTGCTGCTGCGTGCCTTGGGGTTGAGGGTGAGATACTATTGCAAGCCAGGCATCTGGTGACGAACATGTGCCAAACAGACAGGATAGAATGCTATCCCTGCTGGCGACACTCCTTGCGAGCATTGCTAGACTGGACTCAGACAGACTATCAGCCAGCACCGAGGCAACGTCGTGAATAAACTCGAGCAGCTCTTGCTGGCCTTGTAGCTTTGGATGCACGAGAATGTTAGACAACGACGCAAGTAGCTGACACTGACTTTGATCCAGAGATTCACTGCCTCCACCGGTGTGATTTGAGTATAGCAAGCTCAGATGTAGCAGAACATGCAGATTCTGCGTAGCTTGTCGAATTCCATGTTCCCCGTAACTGCTCGTGTCGAGTGTGGTGAGCTGAGCGTCGAGTGCCTTTAGTTTCCCGGTGATCATAGGGACAATTGAACCGGACTCATCTTGGTTTGTGGCGTGGAAAGTCACATCCAGGATATCAAGAGAACGGTCCACGCTTTTTTGATCCGCTGGAGCAGCACCGTCAGACTCAAAAGCCTTGCTCATCACTTGATCTCGTGCCCATCGATAGATTTCCTGAATTCCGTCCCGGCCAACGCCTTCCAACAGCTGAGGCCAGACCTCTGACCCATTGGCAATGGCTTCTAGGATCGCTTGTTGCGCCCCGTTGCCCTGCTCCGGCTCGATAATCGAATGTAATTTGAGAGCGCCTGCGCAAAACACTATGGACAAAGCGTCTGCGTTGCCAACGATAGCACGAGGTTCAAGAGTCTGGTTCGTCACTGCAGGACGGCCAAGACTCATGAGCTTCACTGCCAAGCGCGAGCAATTTGCAAGAGAAGCCTGCGACCAAGTGTGACTTGTAAGTGCCTTCATAGCGTCCTTGGAATGAAGAACGGCATAATCCAGGACCAAATTTAGCAGGCTGGGATCATCGAGTGGGAGGACTGGGTAGTCCATAGCAGTGATGCATAGCTGAATCACTCTGTGGGAATGTGCGGAGCAGTAGAGCTGTTGTTGGATTCGGTATTGATAAGATTCTGCAGCATGCAGTCCTGGGGACGGGATAGTGTCGGAAGTCAACAGTCGAAGCATTATAGACGCCGCCGTAGGTGTATTAGCCTCAGCAGCAATGGCAGCGAACGTCGCGCAACCGCCCGCAATTAGAGCGGTGATGACATTGCAAGGCACAATGACCCGTTCAGGAGCCCTGAAGCAAGCTCGGACATGATCGATGGCCATTTGATCGAAATTGCGAGGTTCGACGGCAACAGTTCGAAGCTGGTCAAGCCATCCGCAGATCTTGCTCGGGAAGTGTGCGTCTGAAGATGTCGTCTTACGAGCGCGCAGCACGATCCACGAGAATACCCTTTGCATCAACTGCTCGTCCATGTTGTTGCCACTAGCGAACACCGCGTCAATGTCACGGTCCGAAGCCAAGTTGGACGCGTGCATGCTGACAATGCTATCGGAAGCTGGAGAGCATACACTCATCGTGTTTTGCTGCTCGCAGATAGCGAGATCTTGCTCAAGAAGTCTGACAAGATGGTCCCGATCGCCCAAGCGTTTGGTGAGAATCGTGAGCGCTGTTATAAACCTCCGATCGAGAGGCAGCTGCGATCTCAGTGTATTGTATCGCTCGAAGAGATGTGACTGCAAAGACTGCAGGCGACCCAAAGCTGCAAACGACTTCGCGTGCATGGTCACTGTGTCGGCAACAGTCCCAAGCAACGCTGGATCATCCACAAGACTGACAGACTGCACCACATTGGCCAAAGCTAGATGGTCGCCGCACGACTCCAATGCAGTCCGCACTCCGCACACATAGCGCAGCGTGATCATGCCTGCCTCCGCTCTCGCTGCTGCTCTGACGGAGATCTCCTGAGCGACTGCCATCTTGGCGGATTCACTGAGGGAACTGAGATCCAAGTCCGGCTCTCCATGATCTTCATCCAAAGAGTCGATGTCGGCCACGGCAGTCTTGATGGATGCAGTTTCATCATTGAGATTGATAAGTCGTCCCAGAATCATGTTCCGGGTATTCAACAGATGCGGCTGAAGAGCACCCAAAGGCAGCGCCGCGAGGAGTCCGTTTGAGAACAGCGAGATATCGCCGCGCGAGAGTGATCCGCTCGTCATGAGCCACTGCAGGTAACGACCGGTAAAGAAGCATTGCGCCCGGATTAGTTCTGCAATCACCCGGTACACGTTGTTGAAAACAAGTGTGGTGAGGCCTTCAGTTTTGAGAAAATCTATGATGAGCTGGTCCGTCTCGTAGCCACATTTCCGCAGATGTGACAGCACCGCAGCTGCCAGGTGGATGCGGCTATCGCCCGTGCGGTAAACCGTGGCAGACCAGCTGAGCAGTTTTGAGACTAGCTTGGACACGTCAGGCACGCAAGCGAGGCAGCTAAGCGTGAGTTCGACGATGTCAACGTGGAGGTTCGTCATGTCGAGAAGAGCAAACAAGTCCAGAGAGGCGGATCGTGTGCTCCGGGGCGTCTTCCGTAGTGGTTGAATCAGGCGAGTGTTACGTCTCGTTATGTCTTGGGCCGGACTGTTGAGTGTAAAGTGATTTCCCTGAGAGGCGTTGGGAGCAAGAAGATAGCTGTACTTCTCCCAGGTCTGCGGTATTATCAAGCAGCTGCGACTGGCGACAGCGATGACTGAAACGAGCTTCTTCAAGCGAGCTCTGAGAGCATCACCAATCCACAAACTGCCGCGAGTGGTCTGGTGTAAGACCTCGAGGGCTGCCTGTGCCAGCTTTCTTCCCCTTTTCACGAACGCGATAACGTCCTGCCAGTAAAGCTGCACCATGATAACCCAGACAGACAGCGCTTCCGGAGCAGCTTCTGTAAAGGAAGAGACAATCCAATCCAAATAGTGGTCGCGTTCCAAGAGTCGCTCGGTGTAGAAGCTCGTGGCCAGTTTGACAGCATAATTCATCCTTGCCTGCCACTGAGGCTGCCCGCACGATGCAATTATGCCCTCCAAGAATTGTTCAACGTGCACCGTCCATTCCCTGACCCATTTGCTCTCCCCACTGGCGGCAGCAGCTCCGCTGATGCCTTTCCTACGAAATGCACGCAATTCGTTCGCACCAACACACTTGGCGAGCCATACGGCGCGGGGCATAGGGATGTCCTTGCCGAGGCATTGCTCCATTAGCAGCTTGCCTCTAATGCCGTGCGGAATTGTTCTGCTCTGCTTCCGCAGTGGCACGTCTGGATTTGATAGGTCTCGTAGCCATGCCTCGCGCTTTGTGTCTGTGACTGTTACACGAGGCGGAGGCTTGAAAGTGGACGGTGCTGTACATTTGCCCATTACTTGACGCTTCTCCATGACCTGTGCGAACAGATATGACAGTGTCTGCAAGCCCATGTTGTTCTTCTGACTGAGGTTGGGCCATATGGTGGGCTTCGCCGAGTTGGTTTCTGTGGAATTGGGTCCAGGTGCTTTATCGAAGTAGCCCGCTTTGACTACCGTCTCGCTCAATATATCTTCGGGATGATGTCCATTCCATGGCGAGAAGTCGGCAACAAGTCTGGGGGCTGGTAGTCGTGTAGCGATGCTGGGCGGCTCTAGTCCGCTTGCCCGACGCGCCGCCCGGTCGACCACCGGTCGACGAGGACCTTTCCTGGCTGATGATCTGTTTGAGCCATGTTTTGGTCTTGGTATGGGTGATAGCGGTGATCCTGGAATTACCAGATGAGCGATGCCGCCCTTGACATCTGGAATGTTGTCTTCTGCCTCCTTCAAGGCATGGCTCTCCGTCCTAGCTCTCTTCGCCGGACGTGGCCCATCCCCACCAGTCTCCTGTATCAGGCCAGGTGAAGAAACAGTGCCGTAGTTGCCCAGAAAGGCCGCCGCGTTTCTTACACCAGCTCTTGCTCCATCGTTCGTAAGGTCCACCAGATTCCCGGGCTGCGACACTGATCGCACATTCTGGAGGCGCGATGGCTGCGGAACCCTCCTGAGACCCTGTTGAAGGGCGTAGGAGCTGCTCACCGCACGTTGAGGTGGTGGAGGTCGCTGTGAGCCCGGCGGCGGTCGATGGTCCATCGCTCGGTTGCACACCACTCGTTGCTTCGAAGCATCTTCATCAATCAATCCCAAATGCACCGCGTCAACTCCCCATCATGCTACAGCTAGCCGGTCTCTGCCACCTAGCAACACAGATTTCCAAAAGGCGGTGGACGGGCTGGAAGGCAGAGAATGGAGATGTATGTAGAAGGGCCGGATGGGATCACAGGTACAACAGAGGTTCAAGGTCTCACTAGAGGCCCACCCGCAGGGTTACCCGCTGGAATAAGCAACAGGGAGGTGAGTGCGAAAGAGGCGTTGGAACGTGCAGATCGTGGAGAGAGACCGAGCGATATTCTCCGGCTTATCCAGCGTAACTGGATAACGGCGAGTTGTGCAGGTGGGAGTCGGAGTAGTGAACGACGTGGCTGCCGCTGGAACGCAAAGAACGCAGGAACCACAAACCTCCAAAACCTCCGATCCATCCAGAGTTGGAAGGTCATGGCGGATGGCGATACCGGAAACACGACTGTGTGCATCACATACCCAACAAAGTCGAATCTGCCTTATCCGGGTCTTTCACGATAGCCTTGCTCATCAGTGGTCGTAGCCCGTGCTCGTTTCATCGGTGGCCCTTTGTCACCTCACACCTCACATCATCTCGGCAGGAAGGAAAGCAAGTTGATCATACAATTGGGCAATGATTGGCTCTCCGCTCTCCGGCTATCTCTATCCGATCTCGCAGGCACGCAGGCACGTGGAACGCTACCCACCCGTTCGGCCTCGCCCGGTCGGCTACTAGCCAGCCAGCATCCCGAGGCCACTGCTTTGAACACGTCCACCAACAAGCTGAAGGAAGTAATTTTCCTATCGCAGCTGCGCACCCGAAGGGATCCTGTACTATCGATCAGCCGCTATCTCGTCTGACCATGACGACCAAAAAGGACATGCGACGGGACGACTTGAGTATGGCAATTTCAACGGCCGAATGACAGATTGAGTGCATGGCTGATTGTTCCGTGTCACGCAGTCGTGCCATACATGGAGGCGGAGAAAGACAAGGAGAGCTCTTCGGATTGGCACAGTGAGCCCACCGATCAGGAATGTGCCTCTAAAGCGATTTGCTAACTTGCTGGGCACAGGCACAATGACCAGCACCCTACCAATGGCAGCCGTAAGCAAACCTGTTCTCAACGAAACGTTTTACCTGCATCATTCTGATCAAATCTAGATTTTTACCAGGAACCAGTAAGCACACCACTCGGGAAGCCATGTTGGCACCCCTGGCGTGATGTTGACGCCGTATAGGCTGCTCGGTTGGACTGCCGTTCTCTTCGCCATCCAAGGCTGGCTATCGGAGACGGAGGCACAGCGGGCTGCCGCGTCCCAACCTGCTTACTTCTCCGTTGGTATGTCGCTACTTTCCCTAGGCGTAGGCTATATGCCTCTCTTCATGCCACCTGTAGCAGCAAGACCAGGTGCAGGATCTGGAACGGAAGCGCCGGCAGCAGTTCCCCAATAGCTATGGACCAGCTTTGGAGGCTGAAATTACCCGTGCTATATTCGACGAAGAAATGCGTCACCTCGACCTGGAAAGTTCACCTGCAGATACCATCATTTCAAACGAGGTACCTTGCAGCATAGCCCGTGGACGCCAAACAGCGAGTCAAAGAAGTTTCAGGATTGTATTGAGTACATTTTGACACGCTTTCGGCCTACCTGGTAGCGCCGCGTGGGCGTACAGAACTGCCGGCATAGCAAGAAAGGTCTAAAACTGCAGCAAGCCGGCCGATTTGGTCAAGATAATTAAGACATGTACGATATCTTGGAACTGTCATGTGCTGAGTGAATCTGTGCGAACATCTCTACTCGAACCAGGCGTGTTACTATATTTCCAAACTGGCTGGTCTGCCAAACGTTCGGGTTTAGTTTTGCATGAAGATGAATGTGCCTTTCCCAAGAAAGGTAGACGAGCAAGGCGCGAACAGTGGCGCTCACCACTACGCAAAACTTGCCGCCCATTCACAACCAAAAAGATGCCGAACTTGAAAATTCACTTGAACCAAAAGCCAAGCAGAAATATGTCCATTGATTGTCATCGGAGTAGAGATGTGAATTCGATCTAACTATGCACAATCAGATGACTTCAGTGAGGAGTTGCAGTGAATGCAGATCGAGATATAAAGCATCATATAGACTCCATATCCGTCGAGCAGAGTGGCGAGCTCCACATGGTATTCTCAACTAGCCCTTCATCCTTCCCTGCCTCCTCAATTCCTTCAAGACCGTTGCTCAGCCTCTAGTACTGGCTAGCAGCCTGCTGACACGCCTTCAACTGATCCAAATACCACCCACAAATCGTCAAGCTTCCCTGGTTCTGATCCATGCACGACCGGAAGTTGTTGATATCGTTGGCGCAAGCACCGGTGGCGGAGTTCGTAGCGCTAGTCTGGGCGAGGCCATTGTCCTGAGCAGCAACAGGAGCAGCCTCCTGAGCGGCAGGCTGCGAGCTGCCGCCACCGAACCAGCCCCCAACAGCGTGGCCGATGGAAGATCCTACTGCTACACCACTGTTTCAAGACTTGCGATTAGCAAATGTTACTCACAGAGATTTGTGTGATTTTTGAGCTTACGCAGCAGTGCTAGCCATCTGACCGAACAATCCGGAGCCGCCACTGGACTGCTGTTGAGGAGCAGCTTGGGCGGGAGGAGCCTGCTGTGGATGTGCGGCGGTCGAAGCCTGCCTAGCTTGGGTTGGTGGTGCTGGTCGCTGAGCGACAGTTGGGCGCTTGGGCGCAGGAGCTGGTCCACGAGATTGACGAGGCATTTTCAATTCGAGTTGTTGATGTGAGAGAGTGTTGTAGGTGCGCAGAGTTGATGTTGATGGCAAATGGATGGACTTCGAAGTATGCGAGCTCATGTAGTCAGGAAGCACATGATTTGCTCGGAGTTCGGCATGCTAGAACTAAGGTAAGGTATTGCCTCTCCTATAAGATGAGGTGGGCAGCTTCACTCACATGCGCGTTTCATTCACAAACATCACTCCTCCAAATCTTCTGGGGAGCCGAGTCACAATGCAGGAGGCCGTTCATATAATCTAGTTCATTGCCGCCTGCTAAGAAGAACTTCACCAAGAAAACAACAGCAGGAAAACAGCCAGTCTTTGTGGCATCTCGTGTGGGATTTACTGTAGACTGCACCTCTCTGCCATCGGGCTCCCCTGTCCTACCAGTTTGCGTGCTCCCGCGAAATAAACAAGAACGAACAACATCTCCTCCCCTCTGCTGCTCCGTCTAGACATCCTTGATGAAGTCAAGTAAGAGTTCTTCGAAGAAAGAAAACGAAGCTGACTGATAATGCAATGATTCTATAGTATCCTTTCCTTTCGTCTTCTCCCTCATTATACCTTGCCTTCTATGGCTGCTCTGGTGGTGCAATGGCAAGTTACGATTGGTATTGAGTAGTGGTATGGGTATCGGTACTGAGAAAACTGATGCGTAGTAGTCGTGATAATGAATTGTGCATGACGAGGGCGTCAAACATAATAGAATGGATTCGTCTTTCACCGTCAATTGTGTGACGTGCTGGTATGCGGAAAGAATGATCCTGGCGCTCATAGAATGGAACACTTGGACTTCTTCGCCTTGACCAGTGGTCGAGGGCTGATAACCGCCCTGAAAGTTAATCTGTCAGTGTGTATTTCTCCTGACGAAACCATATGTAACTCACTTGATCGCCTCATCAAACACACTCTTAAGATTTCGCTGCGTGAGCGCGGAGCACTCCAAGTATTTCACAGCCTTGATCTCTTTGGCGACCTGTACGGCCTGCTCGTACTGGATTGGCGCCATTTTTCTTTGCCGCAGCTGCTCGCGGACTTCGGGGTCGTCTCTCAGATCGAGTTTCGTGCCTACGAGGATGATCGGTACGCCAGGGGCGTGGTGCTCGATTTCGGGGTACCACTGTGATTCAGGAGGCGATTAGCGCGAAGTATGACAAGTTGGATCCCGCGAAGCTCATACCTTTGCCTTGACGTTGTCAAAGGATGAAGGGCTGACAATCGAGAAACAGATCAAGAAGACGTCGGTCTGCGGGTACGACAGCGGTCTAAGCCGGTCGTAGTCTTCCTGGCCAGCGGTATCCCAGAGACCTAAACTTATAGGCTTGTTGTCCACCATAACACTCGCGGAATAATTGTCGAAACTGTTGCGTGGTTAGAATGCAGTCATTTATTCTTCGCAGCAAGCAATGCTTACACTGTAGGAATGTATTCGCCGGGGAAGGCATTCGTCGTATAGGATATCAGAAGACATGTCTGCAGTGTGGTCAGCCAGGAGCATCTCGCGGGCACTCATGGTCCATTGCCGTACTTTACCAACTGCACCATCACCAGTCACCACACACTATAGTGCGCCATTAGCATTGCCCCTCAGCAGCGTGGCCGCGTTGTCAAGCCCACCTTCAAAGATTGTGTCGCCGGTGTTGCCATGTTTGCTGTGTCTGTGTCTGTGCAATGATGCCGCTATCGCAATCGAAGTACAAGCGAGCGTGGGCAAAGCTCTGTCCACGCGTAACAACAATTGAAAGCAAACAACAGCTTCCCCTCGCTGGCTTAGACTTGTCTGGGATGAATGTAGGTCGTGTTCCGGTCGTGGCGATCGCTCGTTCACGTGCCGACTCCTCCTCTTTGCTTGCGCCTGCAGATAGAGCAGCTCGCTAGGATATCGTCGCGTACAAGATATGGACGTCGATGAGCGGGGCGGAGAAGGTGTGTCCTTTCTTGCTCCCCGAGTAGTGTTCAAACACACGATGGCGCTCCCAGAAACACTGCAATCGGGATGCCCTGCGCCGATTGGGGACAGACTGACAGCGGCCCGGAGCGACGATGGGCCGGAGGTTGAGTCGGAGTCTGTGTTGCTGTGCTGTGCTTGTTTCTCTTTCTCTTGCCCGCGAGGTCGACACAAAGGAACTTTACGATGGGCGGCTGTGACGGCGAATCTTGAGTCTTGAGGTCGCCCGGGGTCGTCTGTGCAGGATACGGGCAGCTTTTGTGCGAAACTCTTCGATCTAAAGAGCTTCCCTGCGTGGTGAGTCCGTGACCTGCAGCAAGCCAAGCCAACCAGGGAAACGAATAGCCCACTCCAGCTGTGGAGGCGGGGACTACAAAAACCACAGCGAACGAAAGCAATATCATGTGCAGCATCGCGCATGCTGTTTTTTATGGCGCAGGGACCAATCAACAGTCTATTTTGGCTCTACCTTGGTATGATTTGTTGCTTAAATCGTCAAGTAAGAAGCTCGCCGCGTTGGGATTGGGACTGAATGGCGCGAATAGCCGCTCTGGTTGTCTCCCGCGCTTGAGCGAGTCCATCCGCGCCAGCTTCCCAGAGTCAACAAACAGGATGTTGACGATAGTGATCTATAACGAACATTGTATGAATTGGGGCTCTGCACGTACGCCACCCTCGACAACTCGACAGTGCTGCTATGCTCTCAGAGAGGAAGGAGCTTGGGTTGACCATGTACAAAAGGAACCTACCAGGTACTTTCCACGACTGCATGTGTGTGGCTTCTTTCTGTACATAGTATCCTCATCATCACTTGTCGACACGCTTTGTACACACCTGTTCTGTTTCGCACTCTCTCACATCTCTCGTAGTAGAATGTTTCTGATCAAGCCCTCGTGCATACTACGACGGCTTGTCAGCCTCCTCCAGCATCTCCCTCTTCTTCTTGATATCCTTCATCAAATCGCCGTCCTCAGCCTCATGCTTCCGCCGTTTCTCAATCTCAGCCAGCTCCGCCATCTTCTCCACAATGGTAGCCTTGATGTCTCCTGACCCATCTTTTCTGCTCAAAACTTGAGCAAACCAGTCCTCAATCTCCTTATCCGCTTCACTGTCTCCAGAGTATACATCGTAGCCGATGCCTTGACGGACTGAGTCCCTGAGATCTTCCGTGTCTGCAATATCAAAGTACTTCATAGCTCCTCCCACAGCAGTCATGAAGATAGCAGCCACATTGAGCGTTGCTAGAAACAGTGCCTCCGCTGCATCTAGGCCGCCTTCCGCTTTGGGTACAGTGTTGGATGGTGTGAATTGCGGTAATTCAATCTTTGCGTTTGGGTTTGTGAGCTTCGTCTGCTTGAGATGGGGAAACACTGCTAGCTGCTTTTTGTATAATGCACGTCGGGTCACCCAAGCGGAGAGGAATGTGAATGCCAATCCGCCAAAGAACATGGCATCTTGGCGACGAGCGCGATGCGCGGCGTCTATCCGGGTAGGAGCCTCGGGTGTCAAGGAAGCATCGAGAGTGGGTGGATCTGAGGGCGAGGAGGTCGAGGACACAGGCTGCTGTTGGCGGCGAAGATCACCGGGCGCGAGGTATCTTTCCCAGAACGACATCCATGCAGACGTGTATAGCCAGCTGAGACTGCCGGCGCAACAAGTGCTGGTGAGTCGATTTGGAGGATTGAGCAGGTCTAAGGTAGAACTATGGGGGAAGATGTGTCGGATCGGGTAGAAACGGTCTTTTCGAGGTCAGACCCTGATCGCTGGTTGCTGACTGTGATTTTTGGAGATGAATGAATGAACTCGATCAACCTCAACTTCGAAGACACGACACTTTCCTATTGCCACCAACTCTTCCTCTCACGCGATACCGCCATGACTGCTCTCCGCAACCCCTCCCGCCGTGCCTTCGCCTCTGCCATCCTGGAGAGTAGGCAATCTCTACTCATCCCCCAGAAGCGGTCCTTCGCCACCACAGTCTCCGATGCGCCTCCGCCAACAGCCACCCGATCGCAACCGCGCCCCGCGACCTCCTTCTCCGACCGTCTCAATACTGGGCCATCGTTCAGCGACTTCGTAGCACCCAAGAACGACCAGCCAATGTCACAGGAGGACCTCTTTGAACTTCGAACCGTGCAAGTGGGTCCCGAAGGCCGAAAAAAGACACACACTCGCCTGCCAGAGTGGCTCAAGACGCCAATACCGTCCAATGACAACTTCAAAAGGATTAAGAACGATCTTCGAGGACTCAATCTGCACACAGTATGTGAGGAAGCACGCTGTCCCAACATCAGCGATTGCTGGGGTGGTTCCGATAAATCCGCCGCAACGGCGACTATCATGCTCATGGGCGATACATGCACACGTGGCTGTCGTTTCTGCAGCGTAAAGACCTCGAACAAACCACAACCTCTCGACCCACACGAACCGGAAAATACAGCCGAAGCATTGAAGCGATGGGGGCTTGGCTATGTCGTGCTCACGAGCGTAGACCGAGACGACCTGGCAGACGGTGGCAGCAGACATTTTGCGGAAACAATCATCAAAATAAAGCAGAAGGCCTCACACATTCTCGTAGAGGCTCTCACGGGTGATTACGCTGGAGATTTGGAACAGGTTGCTCTTGTAGCCCGCAGCGGACTTGATGTATACGCACACAACATGGAAACAACAGAGGAGCTCACTCCATCTGTTCGCGACCGCAGAGCAAAGTACAGGCAATCATTGCAGGTGCTCAAAGCCGCGAAAGAGGCCAAGCCGGATCTCATTACCAAAACTTCAATCATGCTGGGTTTAGGCGAGACGGAGGATCAGCTTTGGAGAACATTAAAGGATTTACGTGCTGTCGATGTGGATGTTGTGACTTTTGGGCAGTACATGCGACCCACCAAGCGGCATATGAAGGTTCACGAGTACGTCACACCGGATACTTTTGAGCTCTGGAGACAGAGGGCACTTGACTTGGGATTCTTGTACTGTGCTTCTGGGCCGTTGGTGC
The DNA here is from genome assembly GCA_002116395.1 of Ramularia endophylla. Classification (NCBI taxonomy): domain Eukaryota; kingdom Fungi; phylum Ascomycota; class Dothideomycetes; order Mycosphaerellales; family Mycosphaerellaceae; genus Ramularia; species Ramularia endophylla. The sequence goes on along the minus strand of KZ110538.1, from coordinate 61,359 downwards.
GAAGCAGCTACAAGGCTGGAGAGGCGTTCATTGAGAATGTGCTCAAGAAGAGAGCGAGGCACAGTAGTCTGCTGAGTGCAGAAAGCTCTGGCGCTTTCAAGGAGCTCGGGAGGTTGTAAGAGTACCTTATTGTGCATGTTGAATAGAGACTACCTTAGCATCTGCAGCGTTTTTAAGCGGCATCAACTGCCTTTGCATCTGATTACCTATATTCTCATCGCGCTTGAAGGGGGAAAGAACGTAATGAAATGCACACCACTTCGAATCTCACATTCATTTGAACATCATTCATAATCTCCATAACAGGAACAAGCCTGCACACACGCGCCGGGTAGCACGAGCGGTTTGGGCCAATGGCCAATTCTCGAAACATGCTATTGTTTGGACCATGATTTCCTTTTCATATACAACAATCCCTCATGGAACGTAGGAACTGCAAAGGCGCCACAAAATTCATTCGTCGAGCCATTTTCCCCTGTCGTGAACGTGCCGACGATAATCGGTGCTTGGAACCCTTCAATCACCACTCTGTGTACCCAAGCCTCCGCTCGAGACTAGCAGGTACCGCAACTCCTGCAAATTTGATCCCGCCCTCATTCGAATGGTGTCTCGAACCTCTGCCAATCCGAGCTTGTGGGTTCGCAAGATCCTCGTAGAAAGACTTGTTGCCGCCTGGATTGCGGTCAATGCACCATTCGGGCGCCTGAGTCCAGGGAGACCAGTAGTCGCGACGCTCTGGACCTGTCACGTATGAAGTGAGGTTTTCACAGACAGGAATGAGGGCGCGCATGAGAATGTCTCCAGCCGTAGGAGCTCGGGGCTTGCTCAGCGTGGGACGGTGCTGATTGGCGGCTGTGAACGTGCTACCTGAGGTAACCTCTTTGGTTGAACTGGCCTCGGAGAGCGGCTTGACGCGTTGGTATGCTTCTTCTTGGCGGGCAAATGTGCTGCCGGAAGTCCACCAGTCCTTGAGCTGCTGATCCGAGGTCATACATGGCTTCCTAACCGAGTTTTGCGTCGATAGCGACGTGCGTGGGTTAGCATTGAAGCTATAAAACTTGGACAGGACACGCTTGGTCGACCTTAGGTAGCTCTGGTCAACAATATCTGGTACACTGTTTGTCAGAGGATTTTCGACCGGTAGTGGTACATTCTTGCGAGGCTGAGAATCAGTCCAACCGGTTGGCATGTCCGGGTCGTGATAGATCGCTGTGACAGGCTCGGACGGTACAAAAGAGACGTACGGCTCGCTCTCGCTACGGCGTGAGAGTGATGAAGAAAAATAGTTCTCGTACACTTCCTTTTCATCAGCCTGGAAGGGATCGTGCAATACTGTCCGTCGAGGTGGCTGACTCTGGTCACGCTCCGAGGTAGCAGTGCCGAGATTTTGCAGATTCTCTCGACTGATCTCTCGACTAAGGCTGCGCTCAACCGCATGATTGCTAATCTTGAAGAGGTTCTCACGCATGACCTCGCGAGCTTGTTGGGACGGGGTCACAGGCTTCCCACGTAAAGAATCCATGGAAGCGATTGAGAGGTGCCTACGATCCTGCCCTGGGCCGGTTCCAGCTACTCGTGCGGGAATCAACGATGGCATACTCTGGCCGCTGAAACGAGGGTGAAAGTGGCTGCCAAAGCTGAGCCCGACGTCTTCTGTGGAGGATGTGCGAGACGCAGGAAGCGGTTTATGTGGCATCCTGATGTCTGGAATCGTTGGCAGTGATACTGGATTGTACGAACCATATGTCGAGTGCCGAAGCTCGAGGCTTGCAGCGGGCCTCAGTGACCCGGGCTGCCTGGCCGGACCCGCCACAGTGCCACCATTGAATTCAGGACCAATCTGCGTGAAGCGAGGCCGGTATGAATTGACGGTGAATGGATCATCAGCCCTTCGTGTGTGCTTGGGACTAGGAGGCGGACGAACAAAATTCTCGATTGCACGCGAGCCTTGTGGGATAGCATAGAACGAGTGTGGCTCAACGTGTTGTGGCAAACTCCGTTGCTGGTGACCAGAGTCGCTCTCTGAAGGTTCCTGGGTGGCCAAGCGCAGACCTTGACCACCATGGGCAAACGCTGGGACGGACGCATTGAGCTTCTTGCTGGAAGGCGCCGCTTGCTTGGTTGGGCCTGACTCCGGCAGGAGCTGTTGGATATCTGCCTGGCCAAAGTCCAGTCCAGTAGTGGCCGCCTCACGTTGTTTCGCGACGGTGCGGAAGTAAGCGAGAGTATTTTGCTGTATCTTCTGGTATGCCGTTTCCCCCTTGAGATGCTCGCCAGCAAGCTGGCCCTCAATTCTCTTGCGAATGTTGGAAAAATGACCAATGTTGTCCCACTGATATCTTCTCATCGACCACATGTGTGCAGAGACATCTCCGTTAGGATGCTGAATGAATTGCACTTGACCGTCGCGGTGACCAGCTTGACCGGCAAGGAACTCCAAGCCAGGTAGTGCATTTGCGAAGACTTGAAGAATCTCGCGTTGGTCAACGGTAGCTTCAACAGTGGTCTGCTTCACCTCCGGCTTGTCTTCGTATGCGCCCAAATGACCATCCCTACGGCTGCCACGGCGGCCGGTGTAGGTCTGGAAGCCCGCATCGTCCATAACGGAGTCCTGGCGCTCCATTGGAGCGGCATCTGTGTTGTTCGCGGCCAGACTGTCCTGCGAGGCGCGTGTGTAGGGGCGTGGTGGAACAGCACTTTCGGTGCGGTAGCTGTTAACGCGAGTCTCGATAGGAATACCACCGTCGCTTCCACTTGTTGTTCGCGATCGTCCAGTGGTCGTGGAGTCATCCGATGGTCTCAAGATTGAGACTGGCTTGAATTTTGCGCGGGATTGTGGACGGCTTCGCTCTGGCGGGGGAGGATTCGCCAGCGCGGCCTCCGCCTGCTGAATCCGCTCATTCTGGCGCTGGAGCTTGGCCTCTGCGGTTGACATGGCGGGTTGTGGCATATCTGTGGTGTTTTCGTCAAGTTGTGGTGTGTGGTCGGAGGCAGATACGATGTGGGATGAAGCGGCGCTGGTGCTCCTGTTGGAAGCACGCGAGGTTGCCTGTGATCGATCAGGAAGCGATGGAGTCCCGAGTGGGAGTCGACTAGATGGGAGTCGAGCGATGGTGCCGCTTTGTTTTTGGCGGCGAGTATGTGCCGGCATCTGGTTTACAGTAGACTATTCGAGAAAGCGTGCACATGCGGCGGCGGCGCTTATCGAACAGGCTGCAGCGTGATGAAAGCAAGAGGTGCAGGAGTAACCGTGACAATGTTCGCGAGTGTTGAAGCGAGAGTGTGCCAGGAAATTCGGTAGCCGTGGAGTGTGGTGGTTGTTGAAAGTTGACGGTTGGGGTTTGGTGAAAGCTTCAAAGGACGACGACGAGGTAAAGATGACGAGAGGCGAGGAAGGTGCCCTTGCTCTCGCGCCTGCCGTCTGCCGTACAAGAAGAGCACCTACCTTCTAGCCCACCTACCTGAACGATCTCCATTATCCACCGCTCCCATATCCTGCTGCCATCCGCTCTACTAGTCAATCGTGCTGCACCCTCCCGAGACCTGCAGCGTTTGAGCCTGCCAATGCTCAATCCTGTCAGTAACCCCATTTTCTGGCTGATATAAATGCAGCGCTTTCATGATCCTCATGCAGCAAATGGACCTCATACGGCACATGGCAGCTGCAATGTGAATATCTCGTGGTATCATTCCGCAGTGCACATGTCTTTGAGTCGCATTGGCCACACCCTCTTCAGCCCTCGGCCCCATCAACAAGCGAAGTATGGATCTAGCCATGGCTCCTTCTTTCTCTCTGCTTGTTGCCTTCGACGACTGCATCTGCATGGCCCACTCATTTCCATCTCAAAGTGCTATCTTTGCCAACAGCGCATGATGCCAGCTATACATGTATTCATGACTTCGACTCGGAGGTACGGCGCGATGCGTTGGGCGTTTCTGCAAGCCTGGCCATTCCTGCTCCCAAGGAAGCAAAGGGTGAAGTGAGAAACACTGAAACAAGAAGCCAAGAAGCGAAGCCAACAAGCAAACGGCACAAAAAACGTGATGAAAATTGCCGTGTGAGTGATGTGCTCTCCACGCAGCAACACACGCTTCGGCATCTGTCCGGATCAAATGCCCCAGATGCGGAGAAACGCCCTGTCCTCACCACCTGCACTTTCTTAGCAACACATGCGTTCTCGAGTTCGTCTCATCGAATCAAGTTCATTTAGTCTCTGAGCAGAGCAGATCGCATTCGGTTCGTCGTCTCTCATTTCGTCCCTAAGAACATGGAGTCAAGCGTTTCGGTGGCGGAAGTAGTGAAGCATGCGACTTCAGAGGATTGCTGGGTCGTTGTGAATGGAAAAGTATACGACTTGTCAAGATTCGCATCTGAGCATCCTGGCGGACCTGAGGGTATGTCAGTCACTGTTGAGATCTGACAAGCACGACTCACTGTTGTCGACAGTGATTTGGAAATGGGCCGGCAAAGATGGGACTGAGACGTACAACATGTATCATGCTGCCGACCTTATTGAGAAAGAGTTGCCTGCTGAAGAAAAGAAGGGAGTCCTGGATGAATCAACCATCACCAAAACCTGGAAACAAGCCCAGAAAGAAGAAACGACTACGGCAAAGGCAGACCCAAATGAGAAACCTCCACTTTCCTCACTCATCAACCTTGATGACTTCATGCTGGCTTTTGAGAAGAGTGGTTCGCCAAAGGGGTGGGTATATATACATGGAGCCTCCAACGATCTCATTACTCTCAACGCCAACAGGGCATGGTGGGGTAAGATCTGGTTCCATCCGCGAATAATGAGGAATGTGTCCACTGTCAATACGAAGATGACAATGCTGGGAGCGAAAGTAGACATGCCAGTATTCATCAGTCCGATGGGCATCGCGAAGACTGCTGGACCAGAGGGAGAGGCTGCTCTAGGAGCCGGTGCTGCAGCTGGTGGAATCGTACACTGCATGTCTACCGCGGCTTCAATGAGTATCGAAGACGTGCTGGCGAGCGTACCGGCAGAGTATCCTTACTTCTTCCAGCTTTATGTTGATCGACAGCGCCACAAATCAGAAGCTGTGCTAAAGAAGCTCGAAGGCATGAAACAGGTCAAGGCGATTTTCGTCACTGTCGATCTACCAGTCGTCAGCAAGCGCGAGGCTGATGAAAGACTGTTGGTTGCGGAGACTACATCTGTGTATGCCAACGGGCAAAAGTCTGGAACTGACAAGAAGGGAGGTGGACTTGCGCGAACGACTGGTATGCCAAACGGAAGTCTGGAAGGCATAGAGAGCTGTCTCGAAAGTCTTTCGTAAGTTCCCCAATGTCCAAGATCTATGCTTACCTTCCATACTTCACTTTCAGGTAACTTCATCGACTCTTCATTAAGTTGGGACGATATCCCTTGGCTCAAGAAACATTCAAGCAAGCCGATTGTGCTCAAAGGTGTTCAGTCGGCGATGGATGCGAAAAAAGCATTAGCGATGGGCTGTGCTGGTATCGTCGTTTCAAAGTAAGCAGGCACCAAAAAGAAAGCAATGCCAGCCCGTTTCTTGTAAGGACGAGCCATCGCTAACTCGTTTGTTCTCAAACAGTCATGGCGGCAGGGCACTTGATAACTCGCCTGGGACGATCTTGATATTGCTGGAATTGAGACGGGATTGCCCAGAAGTTTTCGTGAAAATGGAAGTATATATCGACGGCGGTGTACGGCGAGGCTCGGATGTGTTGAAGGCGATATGCATTGGCGCAAGAGGTGTGGGTGTTGGAAGGCCTTTTCAATGTGCTGTTGCATACGGCCATGAGGGGGTTGAGCATGCAGTAGCAGGCAAGTATCCGAGTCTCTTGTCTTTGAAGCATCTGCTGACATATTCGGATCAGTGCTCCAAGATGAAGTCGAAACGGCAATGCGTCTATGTGGCATAACAGATCTGAACGCTGTTCGAGGCGACTTGTCGTATCTCAATACGTCCGAACTGCAGCAACTGCTTCCGCCAAAACCAAGATCTGGCGGGTGGTTGTTTGGGGGAAGGAGATCGAAGCTGTAGAAACTTAATCCGTGCGTTCGAGACTATGAACGCATCGAACTCCGTTCTGCTTCTCCCTACTCACGGCTTGATTGTGAATTATGGGCGAGCTTAAAATGCTTTTGTGAATGCTGTATATGGGTTCCAGCGTCGCAACTCGCGGGTGGTTGCTGAAAGCAATTTGGCGGATCAAGATGTATATCACGTGACGAGCTTTTCGCTCCTTCCTAATTTAACAGAGTCACAAGCACGAGTGAATGTGTGGGGAGTGAATGATTATAAGCACGGACCTTGATTCCCTACTCTTCGACCTCAATAAGCACAAAATACAGCACTGAGACACAACCTCCAAAACTTTGCTCAAACTTTTCCCCACCTCGTCACCGAACATCAACTCACACATCAACATTTCAATCAACGACACAATCACAATGGAAGCAATCACTACCATAGAAGTCAGCGGATTGAAGAAGATCGCGAGCGGCAAGGTCCGCGAGATCTTCGAAATCGACGAGAAGACTCTCCTCTTTGTGGCGACCGACCGGATCTCGGCCTACGATGTCATCTTACAGAACGTATGTGAATATATCTCAAATTTAGCATGTGACAATCATGCTAACTGATTATAGGGAGTCCCCAACAAAGGCGCTCTACTCACCCAACTCTCCGGACACTGGTTCGAGCTGATTAGCAAGCACATGCCAACTCTCCAAACTCACATCGTCTCTACCTCTCTGCCCGCTGGTCTACCTCAGAACCTTGATCGTCGGAGCATGCAAGTGCGCCGTGTCCCTGTGGTTCCACTCGAGTCTATCGTCCGAGGCTACATTACTGGATCCGCATGGGCCGAGTACAAGAAGTCTGGGACTGTACACGGTATGCCAATGCCTGCCGGCCTGAAGGAGAGCCAAAAGCTGGAGCAGCCAATCTGGACTCCAAGCACAAAGGCCGAGCAAGGTGAGCACGATGAGAACATCTCGCGTGCAAAGGCGGTCGAGATTGTTGGCGAGGAATTGGCCTCGAAGGTTGAGAAGGCGAGTCTGGAAGTTTACAAGCTGGTATGTATTGAACTCCTGCTCTTGCTATTTTCACATGCTGACACTCGATTATCAGGCTCGCGATTATGCCGAGAAGCGCGGCATCATCATCGCGGACACCAAGTTTGAGTTTGGACTTGAATCATCTACCAAAGACATCATCCTGATCGATGAGGTTCTGACACCAGACAGCTCGCGCTTCTGGCCTCTCGACAAGTATCAAGTCGGTAAAGGCCAGGAGTCGTACGACAAGCAGTACCTGCGTGACTGGCTCACCAGCTCTGGTCTCAAAGGCAAGGACGGCGTCGCCATGCCCGAGGAGGTGGTCAAGGAGACTGCCAGCAAGTACCGCGAGGCGTACGAGAAGCTGACTGGAAAGGCATGGCAATGACGGTTGAAATTTCAATGATGGGCAAGGCGTTACAGCTGGTGTGGAAGGTGACAAGGTCTCCTTTACCGAGCTCCGACTTTTCTTCAAAAGTACTGGCTATACTGTTCAGCGTGGTTGGCTTTAGGCATAGCATTTAGCAATGCTACGTTGGCCTCGAGCTTCTCTGCTCCGCGAGCAGCTGTGTATACATTTCATCGTTCTGCAAAGCAGAGTTTTCATCGCCATCCCACATCGATATGCGAGACTTCATAAGCAGGCAATCGCATTGGCCTTGCACGTCTTCGGTTCGTTGGTAGGCTGCGAAGAGTCAGTCATGAGCATGCAGCATGATTTGGAGATATACGCACCTAGTCGCCCACGTTCTATCAAGTCCAGCGCTGTTCGCATGCTCCTGGTCTGCTCGGTTGAACCTGGCGTGCAGTCATGTCCAGCGGACCCAACACAGGCTTCTCCCATGGCAACGAAGAGTTGCGCTGCGAGATGAACGTTGTTAGATTCGAGTGCCTGGATCAGTGCGTCAGTAATAGCAACGGCATTGCAAAACGGAGTCGGAGCGACTTACACGTGGCAGAGCTGACTCAAGAACACTCTTTGCCATAGAAAACTCGGAGAGATCAATCAGTATGCGGCCTAACACGCCGAGACCCTCCAAGAAGACCGAAATCACAACATGTCGCTCGGCTGCTGATGTAGCACGGAGCGCGATGGCGAAACCTTTACTGGCCTGGCCGCCCAGAGCAAAGATGCGGCTCTTGAGAATTAGGAGATGGAGGCGCTGGGCAATATCGACTGGATCATGTCAGTGACATTGCCACACCACAAGCGCATGTTTACGTACCAGTCCCATGTCCTTTCAATTCAGCCAGTCGCGAATTTGTGACGCTGGAAGCCCGATCTAGCTGTTTCTTTTTGATGAGTAACTCAATTTCGAGAACGTTGATCTCAAAGACAATCTCTGGGTCGCTCGTCGATCTGAGAGGTCGCAGTTGGCCAAGGTAGTATTCTGCCGCAACGATGTCGCCGCTGTGAATTGTAAGTGTGGTGTCCAATACGCAGCATCGACCATCACGTACTGCCGCATCCGTCTCCGGAATTGCACGAGAGCTGCAAACGCTTTGACCTTTTGATCCATTTTCAAGACTCGGCTCACTTCGGATGACAGGTTGTCCAGTACTTCCATAGCTTTGGAGAATAGTCCTGATTGTACTAGTGTATGAGCCATTCTACAAGCTGAGCGTACTCTGTCATTCAGAGGGCAATGGGCGTTATGCACCGTGGTTGCGAGCTCATAGCTTCGACTCGCAAGATGCGATTGGCCTTACAAGTCTAGATGTCAGCAATCTAATGGCTGAGGTATATAGGCCTCACACTTACCCAGTCTGTCAATGGCAGCACCTTGAAAAAGTAGTACAGCCGGCGCCAAGGAGCGAAGATCGTGTTGAATGTCCAGATACATCGCTTGTACGACGTGCTCGTGAGCGCGGTTTAAGCTGCCACCCTGGTAGACGTTTAGCAGTCATTTTTGTGATGGCGAGACAACGTCGGCTCACGCTGAACAACTCGAGCCGAGCTTCTTCAAGTAGTGTGCCACACAGCAAATACCAGTGTCTGCCCTCTCTTGCTTTCGTCTTCAAGAATTGAGTTTCATCGCGATCGCCTCCTCGACTGCCGACAACACCCGATACTGTGGAGTACGACGAGTGATTCTTGTCGGGATGTGCATGGCGGAGATACAGTAACCATGCTAAGGCAAAGTTGAGGCATGCAGCGTCCTGGTTCTCCCGAGCTGAGAGAGGTTAGCACATAGGTACTCCAGTACATTGAATGGTATGGTATGGTAAGAATGTAGCTCTCACTTACCTGTAGCAACGCATTCATTCATTGCATCTATGCTTTCGTCCCAGCACTCAAATTCCGCATGCAGGACGCTCAAATGGAGCAGTGCGTATTGATAATATACTCTCATGTTATCTGCTCCGCTCCTGGCTGCCAGAGAGTAGTCAAAGTAGCGATGTAGGCTTTCCAACGCCATTGTGTACTGGCCAGCTCGCCATGCTTCAAAAAATGCCATGAAAAAATGCAAGCACTGTGTGCCGGAGTCCACCTGGTCGTCGATCCACGCTTCGAGCCTTGACATAACGCCTTCTGGCACTCTCGTTCCGACCTTCTGCAACTGATGGATCGCAAATCCTACCAGCATATCGGTATCCACAGCACTGGCATTCGGCTGACGACTCGTCGTAACAGAATTGTGACTGGAGCCCACTCTTTGAAAGCGGTCATATTCCTGGCGGTCGTGCTCCAATAGCGTGGCCACATCATGTGGATTCTTGCGAGCGAAGTCATCCCATGTGGGAGACCGATACACGACAAAAGCGTCCCACAGTGTTTGTACATCTGCAAACTGTAATCTTGTGAACTCTACATGACAGCGTCGACAGAATTGGCCCAACGGCGAGGACGGAGTGATTGATTCGTGTGATGTCTGCTCCTCAGACTCAATCAATTGCCTCAACTGCCGAACTAAGGTGTCGAGAGAATCGATTCCTCGCAGAAACCATATCTGTCTGAGCAGTGTATCGTACACGCTTCTTCCGGGAGCCTTGGTGGAGCATTCCTGCAGCTCTCGTCCGAATGTGGACAATTCGGGAGAGCAAAGAGCATCCTGGTCTTCCACAGCGCGGCGATCGTGCTGAAACCGTGATGTCATGCGGCGAGCGAGGAAGTCCAACACTTGAAAGCCGGAAGCTGGTGAAAATGTCTCTGCTTGATATAGGTGCACCAACAGCATCAAGCAAACGCGAGCTGGCGTCAAAAAACGAGGCATGGCGATTGTGATGTGAGGGGCATCGTTCTTGTTTTGATTGTTTCGAAACGGCGTTGGCAGCTGGAGAGAGTTCAAAGGAAGCCCTTCAAGTCGAGCCAGATGAGCACAGTCGGAAGCGGAGACCGCAACGAAGAGCTCTTGCTCGAGAAAAACCGATGAGGAAAGCGCGAACCTAACGCGTGACGGGAATGACTCCGAACTCCGGATTCACTTCACATCGCCAACATCGCGTCATCACAATGGTCGTTGTTTCAACCCGCGTACAATCTTTGTAAACACGCACTGCTGGTCTGCTCCGCAGCATTCAGTGGCATCGTAAGGAGCGATACGATTCCTTCGCCGAGGATGCACACGATCAACGATCCTCGGGAAGAAGTGCAGCGGAATCAGTGGCCAAGATGAGGCTCACTACTTGGTATGCCGTCCATACTGTATGTGCAGATACTGGACGAAAGGCTGACTGGTCAGGAATGTCAACGGGATCCGGAACCCTTTCTCATACCCTCCTTGGAATGCCTCCCGCAGCTTCCAGGCCATGTTCGACATTCTCGAGAGCGACATTGTGGTCATGCAAGAGTTGAAGATCCAGCGAAAGGACTTGAGGGATGACATGGTGCTTGTGGACGGTTGGGACTGCTATTTCAGTCTACCGAAACATAAGAAAGGCTACTCTGGTGTTGGAATATACACACGCAATGCGGTCTGCGCTCCCATCCGAGCGGAAGAGGGCATATTGGGAGTCTTGCCTTCTGCGTCCGGCACACCTTACCGAGACTTGCCAGATAATGAGAGCATCGGAGGTTATCCCAGCTCTCTCCAGGTTGCGGAGATGGGCATTGACCCTGCTGTACTGGACGCCGAGGGAAGATGTGTTGTCGTTGAGTTCCCAGCCTTTGTACTCTTCGGCATTTACTCTCCTGCCAACAGCAACGGGCAGCGTGACGACTTCCGCTACGGTTTCGTGTCTGCTTTAGATTGCCGTATTCGCAACCTTGTCCGCGACGGAAAGCGAGTCGTTCTTGTGGGAGATCTCAACGTGTCCCGACACGAAATCGACTCTGCTCCTACTGCCGAAGAGATGCGAAAAGGGAACATGACCCATGAAGAGTTCATATCTTCTCCAAATCGCCGCATCTTTAACCAACTTCTCATAGATGGTGAAGTTGTTGGCGATCGGGATGAAGGTCGTGAGAAAGGAGTGCTTTGGGACACCACTCGCCTGTTCCATCCTGATCGCAAAGGTATGTACACGTGCTGGGAAACAAAAGTCAATGCCCGGCCTGGCAACTACGGCGCTCGCATCGACTTTGTGCTCGTCTCCGAGACAATGCGTTCTTGGGTCAAGGACGCCAACATTCAAGAAGGCCTGCTTGGATCTGACCATTGCCCCGTCTTCGCCGATTTCAACGAAGTGGTGTCATGCGGAGGGGATGATGCATCTCTGGCTGATATCATGAACCCTGTCGGCGTCTTTGAGCAGGGAACCCGGAAGCACGATTGGAAACTCCTCTCAGCGCCAACCTTTTCAGCTAAGCGGATGCCAGAGTTCGACAGGCGACAAAACATCATGACAATGTTTGCAGCATCATCCCAGAAGCCTCGGGTGTCTCAGTCAACGTCTCAGCCCAGCTCTGTCAAAGAGAAACATGATCACGAACGCTCTTCCACAGTTGGGTCCAAGGACGCCACATTCGATAAAGGTCCAGAAGGCGCATCGCAATCCGCCAATGATCTCGCCAGACCAGAGACACGTGCAAATGACAGCAAGCATGTATCGAAGCGCAAAAGTTCCACTGCCGCTGCTAAAGATGTACCGGCTAAACGAAACAAGACTGGCATGGCTCCTCCATTTAACGGACAGCAGAGTCTGAAAGGCTTCTTCCAAGCCAGAACGTCGCCAGCCACTGTAAAAGCACAGAACACGGAAGAGCCTAGCGTGGCCACTACTCCTTCCAACAGCCAAGCTGATTCATACAGTAGACAGCAATCTCATGTTGCTGTTGGAGCTGAAGATTCGCTGGTCAGTGCCCAAGATGCGATCAACGCCAAAAACGATGCGACTCCAACACAACCAGCGACGTCCAGCAACGGCCAGCTCCCTCCTGCACGAAGTACAAGTCCATCGCCAGCTAATGTCGCTTCTCAAATTGCATCCGCTGAAGAGTCACAGCGCTCTTGGGGTGCGCTCTTCGCCAAGCCTGCTGCGCCGCTTTGTGAAGGCCACGAGGAACCCTGCAAAACGATGCAAACAAAGAAAAAGGGCTCAAACCAAGGCCGCAGCTTCTGGATGTGTAACCGGCCCCTCGGTCCAAGCGGCGAGAAGGAAAAAGGCACCCAGTGGCGTTGCGGAACATTCATCTGGTGTTCGGACTGGGCAGGAAGAAAAGAAAGCAGTAAAGCGGCTTCTCCAACGAAGGCGGCTAGGCCCTGAGTGAGTCTCAAGGCCTTGCTCTCTTAGTTCGATATGTTTGCGGCCCTACTTTTGTAGCTGTTCAAAGTACGTATGGCCTCTCTCTCAGCTGCATAGCTCGTCGGCGACTGGGGCTCGGACAGTTGCTACAGCATGGACACTGCCTCTGGCATTTGGCCGCCGTCTATGATCGCAATAAATCGATGCGCATATCAATGTTCGAGTTGATACTTGCATCGTTCATACAAACCCGTCACGTCCAGAAGACAGAACGCACAGGCGGGGTGTACACAGCTGTGCTTACCTGGGAATTGAAACTGGATCTTGAGATCCATTTCTCGACCGAGCATTCAGTCTTCGGATATGAAAGCTCCATTGACCTTCGAGCTGCATCTGCATGATGCTGTCAGCATATCCACAATCATGCTCTGCGGGTGCCCAGTGACAGCGCCGTAGTGCCGCAACAGCTCAGAGCCTCTGCTACGCAGCATCTGAGCGCCACCGACAATTGATCCATTACTACTCTGTCATGGTCCCTTTCGTCTTTGGACTCTGGTTGCAACTCTGATTGCTGCTTTGTTCACCCCATATCGCTGAGAGAACTGGTCAAAAAGCGATATGAGCCGAATGAAGTAGTCTTGAAATATTGGATTGCAAAACTGCTCTGAGCCTTCTCAGTACTATCTGCAACAGTCTTTCGTGTTTGAAGACTGTTTTGGCAGAATAATAGCCATGGAGAAGGTTACGGTGACATAGCAGCGGTACGTTGTTCCGGGTAACAAATTCTGGTCTTCCCCTGGCGGCACACCAGTGAAGAGCACGATGTCGTGGACTAATGTTGAGTAGTGCAACATGAGTCTGATGGCTATCTTAAAGAGCTCTCCATGTTCTCTGCCTGCCATATCGTCAGTGGCGTCTACGCTGAAAATCTCCGCTCTTGGCGCTTTCCAACAACCTCTCGCAAACAGTGACAGAAACAGATACCACTACCTCCGGCTTATGGGGCATCGATTACGAGCATATATAAACAACCTCCAAGTCGTTGCTAAGGACGAGGATGTCATTTGCGGCTGCCATCAAGTGGTAAAGCCGAAGCTGCTTGCACCCACCGCACTGCGCGACACGGCTATGTTATGCCAGGACAGGGCCTATCCTCCATCTTCCTTTTTCATACAGCCTCTACAAGCTCATGTAGTTGTTGTGCTATCGTAGTGTGGCCTCATGATACAAGCCAGTTCGGAACCTTGGACATTTCCCTTCGACCGACGGCACGAGACGCACGTATGCCCCCAATCCATAAACGAGACTGGATACGGTCATTCTCAATGCGCTCTACAAGCGTATACTATTCATCAACGACGACCGTGCTGCGCTCGTATTTGACATGCTGGAGGAGGCAACTGTCAGGGGGCTCTTGCGCTTGGTATAATCTGGTCATTTCCTCGAATTTGTCCCGGGAACACACATGAGCTTGCTCGTACCACTTATATGGTCCCGATGGGTCACTATGAGGTGCTCACCTCATCGCGTTGTGGCATGATACCCTCACCGGCGCAGCCCAAATCTGCTCGCACTCCTGAATTTATGCCAAGACTTTTGGTAAGCCAAACTCTGATTGGCTCCGAAACCTCACCTGGTCAACGCGAACGTGCTCAGCTGCGCCACAGGTGAAAAATTGTTCTCTCCGCAACCATTGGCTGTGGAAGTTCACCTCGCTTAGCATTGTGCGCATTTTATCTCTTGAGAGGGTCTGTAGATATCTCGCTGAGCTCGAGATGGCTTGTCACATGCTCGTGTTCGGGATTAGAACTTGCAAGAGGTGCTTGAGGAGTCTGATTATTAGGCGAAAGGTACAGAAACTTTTGATTTTGTATTCAACCTCTCGCTATCGAGCATTGCGGTGGTTGCAGCCTGGTCAGAATCCAGAGACAGATCTGTTTGTCCTCCCGCTTGCTGCCATGTTCAAAGCAACCATGGGATTTGATGGTGTGACATCTACATACGGATCAAGCCTCGCATCTTCTGCGCATGCTCTTTGTTGACGTAAATTCCCATCATGACCCCATGAGGAAAGCCGGAGGAGGTCACCTCCCGGTTGACGCTCGCCATGAAGCGCGCCATGCTCGCGATCTTCTCCTGTGGTCCAAAAGCAAGGTATTGTCCTGACTGTGCCGGGCTGGGCTGAGCAATGTGGAATTTGAGGACTGCCATCGTGCCGTTGCCACTGAACGTCGTGTCACCCGTCATCTTCTGTGGCTGCGGAAATTCGCTCATGACCTGAGGATGGTTCTGCAAATCGTTAGCTGGCGCGTAAGGTGATGGATCTGTGTGATTCATACTTGGGCGATAGTCAGGACCATGGCTTCGACCTGCTTTCTCCAGTGCTCGGCGATGAGGACGCCCATGTGGGGAACCATCTGAGTGCCCATGAGAATCATCTCTGGATGCTGTGCTCTGAACTCTTTGAATTTCGGGGGCTCAGACATTGTCGAGGTTCTCTCGCGACACCAGGTCTCCCATGGCTCGCCTAGAGCTGCTGGATCGGCCGGGTCCGACATGGTGGGCATGATCGTAGCAAATTTCTTCGCCATGCGCTGCATGTGCGCGGAGATCGTCATGTCGCCATCCAGAATGTCTTCGAGAACCTCGCATGCGTCGTCCGCCTGCTTGAAAAATTTCTCGCGCGTGTATTCATTACGGAAAAGCTCAGGGTGTGACTTGAGACGGTCGAGCTCTGCGTTGACCTTGGCGAGCTTGTCGGTAGCGTCTTCCATGACTGGTTCGGCATCGCGCTCAAGTACTTCTTCTTCGCTGATGCCCAAGCCGAAAGCAGCTGGGTTCAGAATGATCGTGGATTTGATGACACCCAGCTCCAGCAACAGGCCGTCCAAGAACATCTGATCGCATTGGACCTGATTACCGGAATTGAGCACTTCATCTGCAATGGTCAGCATGCGAAAATGATCAGAATACGGGCGAGAGCTCACCTCTGGCAAGACCACGGTCTCCGCACTGCTTGAATGTAGTTGCGATCTTTGCCAGACTGGCAGTCTGCGGGAACCACTGCGGGAAGTTGGCTTCAAGGCTGTCCATCTTGTATTCGTTGAAGATGAGGTGCACCGTGCAGGAACGGGATGTCCATGGAGGTGACTCTGATGGTGTGCTCAATAGAAAAAGATCGGCGGAAAACTTCACCTGCCCGAACTCTAAACGCTAGCGTCTCAGCCACACTTCAGTCTTCTATGTCCTTTCTGAAACTTCGTACTTGAGACATTCCTTTCATCCACGCACATTCCGCATTTGCACATCCCTTTGTTACCACACACCCTCACCACACCCAAACACCTGGAGCTACCATCGCCGACATGGCCTCCATTGTCCCCATCTCTGTCATGACCCCCGACTTTCAGTATCACCTCAACAGAGCGAGTCCAGAGGAGAGAAGAAGCATGATGCGCAATGTTTGCCGACAAGTGAACATCTGGCGCGAAGCCAACGAAGACACCAACGGTGTGGCACTCCACGATGGCCGCGTGATGAAGAAGACGTCGCGCAAAATGACGAAGGCCGACCTCAAATGCACCGACTCCATCGGTCCAAAGCGATCGCTCAATGCCTGGATGGGTTTCCGCTGTGAGTACACTCACCAATGACCTCAAACAAATGGCGGCTGACATTGAGGCTTTTCTAGGCTATTACCTCGAAATAATGAAAGGACTTCCCCAGAAAGTGATCTCCAAGATCATGACCATTCTGTGGCGTTACGACTTCTTCGGTGCCAAGTGGTGAGTCTCAGCACATGCGACTATGATTTATTTGCTGACGTTGCTGGCAGGACTCTTCTGTGCAAAGCATACAGCATCGTACGCGGCTGCCGGCCGAAGAAGGACGCTCCGCTCCCTGAGTTCTTCAAAATCTGCGCGCCAATGGTCGGCATCGTCCCGCCAAAGGAGTACCTGCAGCGAAATGGGTGGAAGATGGGCCCCCCGAGACCCGACCAAACCGATGTAGTCCTCCCTCACCGTCTCGAGAACTTGGCTATGTACTGACTCTCATTGCAGGATGTGCCGACGCTTACGCGCGCCTTCACCCCTACCCTCGCCAACTTCCCTGCCCACTTTGCGACGACTACGTACAGCGTAGACGATCTGGTGAGACACTGCTACGCTGTGGGCTACGTTACGGCCAGCAGCGAGGACGTCCCAAGTGCGAGCAACCAGGGCTCACTCAACATGGTCTCTATGCCAACTGCTACGTCTGGCAACAGTTCTTCCCAGGAGTATCAGCAGACTCTGCTTGATGGAAACTTCACTTCTCCATCCCCGCTAGCCAACGATGCTCCTGCTTCGCCGCCGTTGACACTCCCATCTGCCGCCCATTCAACCCTCCTCCAAGCTGCCGACACCTTGGCCCAGACTGCCGCACAGTTCCCATACACCAACATGTTTGAATCCAACGACAGCACAATGGACAGCTTCAACCCCGCTGCTCTGAACAATGGTGTCGACGACGATGGACGCTGGGATGCCTTCTCACTCGGTCAGCCGCGCGGCGACCTTGATATCGATTTCGACGCATACCTCAGATATGCTGATCTTGATCTCGACAACACCATGAGCTGAGCTTGCACACAAGCTCGTCATCACGGCATGTTGGGCTGCACAAGAAGGGAGCAGCTCACCGTCGTCGCAATAGAGAGTCCACTTTATTGCCTTTGGGGAAGGACATGACTTGTCGCCGCCGGCAGTCGGAAGGACAGTGCGATATACTCGAAACGCATCATGGTGCTGGAGGGATGGTCCTGTACATAACTTTCGCACAAACTGAACCCATTTGTGTTACAATCCTTTGCTTCTGTTTCAATCGTATCTTCGTGAAGTGTCGTGAAGATTCAACGCCCCTCCTCGAAGCCAGGATTGCAACGGTATGTATGCTCACGCTCCGTTGCATTCCGCACATCAACGGTGACCCGCCTGGAATGTTGCCGGCTTCCATTGAACTTCCACTTCTACAATGGTTCTCTCCGCTCCAGTCATCACCGGCGGCTTTACCTCCACTGCGTGTAATCCTTCTTGCAGCATTCCCACAGCGTCGACTTCCAAGCCCACCAGCGCCGAGCTTCATGCCGCGCCGAGCGGGCTGAGACCAGTTTTCTGAGAGTACCTGAGGGCATGTGAGGCCACCCAGTGTCTCGCGTCGTCACTTCACCCGACTAAACGCCCTCTTCCCATCAAATCGAACATCAGGGAGCGAGCACCGAACATCCATGCGAACGTCGTACATACCGCCACCACCGCGAAGATAAGCGGACACCGGGCCAGTGAGGCGCTGGTGTTGGAGCAAAAGAAGGAGACGGCAAGGGAGTGTTCACACCAGACTGTCATTCGTAGAAGCTTCCTATCTCGAGAAAAGTCGCCACCTCTCCCCATCACAGCAGCATTGGACTCTCACGAGGAGTCCAGCGTTTCCTGACCAAAGTTCGCGGAGCTCGCTGCCCGCATCCCACCCGGAGACTGGTTTGTCCCAGTTGAGCCGCCACTTCCGACTCCGCAGAAGACTGCTAGTAAGATGGACCGACACTGAGCACCCTCTCGCTGGCACTACAGCTTTGAGCACATATTCGCGCCGTCAGCCTGTCAGTACCCGAGGCGCCAATGTGACGCAAAGTTGCCATACTCAGCAACTCTCGCAGTCACTAGTCAGGACATGTCATCTCCTATACTGCATAAGAGAGATTTCTGTTTAGCCTCTGGGAATGGATGTCTGCGGATGCTCATGGTATCCACGATGAGGAGTCTTGCTGTATGTGGCTCCCATCGTAAGTCTCAGCGTTTCCAAGACAGGCAACAAAGTCTGTTTCCGCGAGTCCAGCATGCCCTGTCGATGTGACTGCTCGTCTCGAATATTTCCGTTCCGCGATTCGGCAAAAGTGTTGCTCGCTCTGGCCTCTTCCGCATTCCGCATTCCGCGTCGCATCGTTTAATGCCGACGGGTTTGAAGTGCTCTATTGCAGACCACAAGAACTCATGCTCTTGCCACATCTCTCCGAATCGAACAAGACTCCGTAACTAAGACTCCGAACGAGACTATGTGAAGCCGAGTGTGGGTGCTTCGTTATAGTCGTTTTTAATACACCACTGACAGGCCTACATGTTCACGATGGTTCAAGATACTCTCTCTCTCTCACGAGGCGGGAGTCCAAGACTTGAGGGTGCTGTTGGCTGGTCTCGTATGAAGAGCGATTTACGTCTTATTAAGTATCGTCCATGCTCGATGGGCTTCCAGCTCCGCAGCAAATGCACAGGAGGCCTAGCAAACTGTCTCGTCCGGAAGCAATGGAATGTACTGCATGGGCCAGCGTGTTCAGAGGAATCACTCAAAAGCAAGCCTCTATCCTTGGTCGACGTCTCGATGGTAATCTGCTCGCGGACGCATCTGCCCATTGGAAGTCAGCATCATGAGTTCCTCGCAAGCCAGCAGAATTGGATACGACTAGCAAGTGAAGCATCATCACCTGGGCAGATATGCTGGCATTCGAAAGTCACCACCAACAGTAAGTGCCTCATTCCTCCATATCTCGGCTTGAGGTCAATCAGTAAGAAGGTTTGAGAGGCCGTATATCCACACATGTATTTATCGTCCAGAGTTTGCTCAGACATCACTTTCATCATCATCCAAGAGTGGTGCACCGTGCTTCCCGATAAGAAGCTCCCCTCGGCCATTCGAAGTTCCCGCCCTGATCCTGTCAAGAACCCTACTCGCATCAGCCTGCAGCTCAGTGTTCGGGACAGAGGTAGAAGTCTGCAAGGTTCTTGAACAATAAGCAGTAGAATAGCTTCAAATTGTGATCCATGAACCGCTAATGCCTCGTTGCCGTTGAACACAGTAGAGGTGAGGTCTCCACACTAGTGCATTTAGTGCAAAGCATATTTCGAGATGAGTCTCCAGGGCGACTTCCTAATTGGGAATGGTGGCATGTCTCTAGGACTGTCGATTCTTTGGGGTGGTCTGTATTCCACCGACTCGGATAGCCTATACGAGGCTGTTGCCAAGGCTCGCTTAACGACATAGCCAAAAAATTCCCAAAATTTGAAGGCATATTTTGGGCATTTTGGCTTGTAACTTCGAAACCTTTCGCCTAGGCAGCGGGCCTGCTATATCAAAAATCTTCGCCTCGGCGGCGGGCCTCTTTTTGCCTCCGGCGGTAAAAGCCTCGCCGGCGGGCTGAGATGTT